>JZSA01000551.1:0-250667 GCA_000956155.1 Cotesia vestalis | reverse complement strand
TTTTTTTTTTTTTTTTTATATACAATCCTAGCAACTTTTTTTTTTTTTTATTCATTATAAAATCTACTTCCATTTCGGCTGCCGAATAGCCTTTTTTTTCTACACAGAAAAAAAGGTTCACTTGAGCCAAGAAAAATTTTTTTTGACATAAGAAATTTCACTTATTCCAACAAATTGATTCTTTTGCTTCAAGAAGTACGTATCTTGATCCAAGAAAATTTATCTGAGTCAAAAAAATCTTCTTGTTTTGAGAAAATTTAGCCTCTTACTCTAAAAAATTTAGTTCTTGATAGAAGTAAATTTTCTTGTCTTGAAAAAATTTCTCTCTTTCTCCAAAAAATTAAATATCTTGATAGTAAATTTTTATTAATATTTTTATTGGTTAAAATGTCAAATAGGAAGATCAAATAATATTGAACTACTTTTTTTCATTCAATATGTATAATTGCAAGCTAAAATAATATAAAATGGGTATCAAATATTCAAGAGAAAAATTTTCTTAAGGTGAGAAAATTTTTTTCTCAGCTGAAGTAGGTTGCATTACTTCCCTAAATTATCTAAAAATCTTGATCAAATATAAAAATTTATTGTATCAAGTATTTATGGTAATCTGAATTAAGAAAAAATTACTTCCACCAAGAATAGGATTTCAAGAAAAATTTTTACTTTGGCCAACACAACTTTGGTCTTTCTTCAGGCACCCCAAAATTTTCTTGAGCCAAGAATTTTGTTCTCCAGTCAAAAAATTTTTTCTTTTTGTGTATTTTATATGGATAACATGATGTCCTGGAAAAAGTTTTATTGAAATATTTACTAAAGAAGCTAAAAAAAAAATAAGCTTGTTTTTCGCTTTCTAGAATAGATACCTACCTTAAATATATAATGTATGATAAATCATATAGTTAACTTTCTATCCACAGAGTTGTCTGGTTTCTTTGTACAGTTTTATCACTGTGTGCTGCTTTAGGAATAATAGTTACTATTTTTGAAAAATTTGTTACAAACCCAACTTTAACTGGTGTAGTGGTGGGACAAGAGAATTCACAAAATACGTTGCCGAGTGTAACTCTTTGTATGACGTCAGATTATTTAGATCTTTCTCGAGTGCCTGAGGTAAGTTGATGATATCGGAAAAAAATTGTCAATACTCACATCTTTAAAACTTTTTTTTTGATTGTACATGATATTAGGATGAGGGGATTACTTACAAATCATATTATAATTGGGATTGGAAACCGATAGTCAATATAACTACACCAAAGTCATCTCAGTCATTAATTGATATATTTCTTCAAATAACACCATCTTGCGATAATTTAATCGCAGATTGTTTTAAACAGTGATTATAATTACGATCCTTATGAATTTCATTGGTACAATTGTTGTTAAAATAAATACATAATCATGTATCAATATTTCAGAGGGATCAGACGAGACTGTAAAAAGTTTTTTAAAAAAATGTTGACTCCTGCAGGAGTTTGTTGTAAAAGTTTGACAGCCATAGCTCGTTCTACAAATGACAATATGAGATTACGTTTTACTCTACAATATTACAATAAGTTTATAAAGTAAGACAATATCTATACTAATTTGTTTTTAAATTAAACTTACATTCTATCTTGATAAAAAAACTATTTGATTAACAAAAAGTATCAAAAATTTTAAGATTACTGGTTTTCTTAACTCATCAAATGAACTGTTGAATTAAAACTTGGATGAGCAAAAAGTTCTTCAAAAGAACTCTATTAATAGTATATTACACACCCAGGGAAGTAAAATAAGAAATGTCTCAGATCACATGTAATTTGCAACAAACATGTGATCTGAGGCTTTCTTATTTACTTCCCGAGGAGTGTATACTATTTTTCTCTTCGACGGAGGCGGAAAGCGGTATTTTCGTTTAGCGCAGCGGGAGGAAAATTGACGCTTTCCGTCCGGAGGTGAGAAAAACACTTTACTGTTTTTAAACAAGATACACATATACTTCATCCGAGAATTTTTTTCGGTAACATTGAATCAAGATAGTACCAATTTGTTTAAGAAATTTCGCACTCAAATTTTAAACTCAATTGTGTCATATTTCTACTGTTTTTTATTCCATAAGAAAATCTTGAATACGTTCAAAAATATATATGCTACAGTAAAAATATTTATTTTGAAAAAATTTCGACTTCCTTCTATGAAAATCAATGATTTTCTTTCGATTTTGAATAAAATGCTTGTTCTTAGTTCTATAAAATCGGTCTTACACAGAAAAAAAGGTTCACTCGAGCCTAGAAAATATTTTTCTTCCGAATCATTTTCTTGAACGAAAAAAAAAATTTTTTTTTGATACAAGAAATTTCACTTATTCCAATAATATCAGTTCTCATGCTTTAAGAAATACATATCTTGATTCAAAAAAATTTATTTAAGTCAAGAAAATCTTCTTGTTTTGAGAAAACTTAGCCTCTTGCTCCAAAAAATTTTGTTCTTGATAAAAGTAAATTTTCTTGTCTTGAGAAAATTTTTCTCTTGCTCCAAAAAATTAAATATCTCGATAGAAGTAAATTTTCATTAATATTTTTATTGATTAACATGTCAAATGGGAAGATCAAATAATATTAAATCATTTATTTTCATTCAATGAGTATAATTGCACGCTAAAAAAATATAAATTGGGTATCAAATATTCAAGAGAAAAATTTTCTCAAGGTGAGAAAATTTTTTTCTCAGCTGAAGTAGGTGACGCTGCTTCTCTAAAGTATCTAAAAATCTTGATCAAATATAAAAATTTATTGTATCAAGTATTTATGATAATTAGAATTAAGAAAAAAATTACTTCTACCGAAAATAGAATTTTAAAAAAAATTTTTACTTGTGCGAACACAACTTCGGTCTTCCTTTAAGCACCCGAAAATTTTCTTGAGTCAAGAATTTTGTTTTCCAGTCAAGAAATTTTTCCTTCTGTGTAGATAAAGAATTTAATTCTATTGATCGAAGGTAATATATTCTTTAATTAAGTTACAATCACTCTCGATCGAAGATTTTGGTCTCTTAATTAAGCCAAGATGACAATGCTCAAGACAAAGAATTTTTGAAGCAGGGCTACTGATTGTATTTAATACAAGTTTCTTAGATTGATTACTTTCTTTAATCAAGATAGTATTTTGTATTATTAATGCAAAAATTAATTGACCAAATTTTCAGTCTTTATTTTTTCGGAAATGATGAAGAAATACCCGAACGTGAGAGTCCGATAAGTTATACTATGAGACGTAATATGGAATTTATGTTGTCATTGACGGTAACCGATGCTTCTGAAGAAATGCGTATTCTCACCCACTCTCAGAGACAGTGCATATTTTATGATGAAGGTATATCATATAACAATTGCATGATGGAGTGTAGGAAAAAAACAATCCGTAAAGTATGTGGATGTCTCCCATGGTTTTACAGCAAAAATAAATTAGAGGAATGTAGCTTAGAACAATATTCCTGCCTATCGGATAATGAAAAACGCTTGCGCACACCAAAATGTGCATCTGATTGTTATCTCTATTGCAATCATACCACCTATACATTTGAGACCATCGTGAACAGTGATGTAACAGTCGTCGATGCCAGATGGCCGCTTGTCCGCTACAGACGAGAAGTACGATTTGGTTGGCTGGATCTTGTAGTCTCGTTCGGGGGTATTATGGGACTATTTCTAGGATATTCTATTTTAACAACTGTCGAATTGATTTACTATTTTTCTTTACGATTTTATTGTGGTGCTGTTGTTGTACATGACGACAATATTAATAAGCGCTTTAAAAAAATAAATGTTTTTGAGAAACCAAAACAAGTTAAACTTCCGACTACTATGATGTATTA
Organism: Cotesia vestalis; assembly: GCA_000956155.1. NCBI lineage: Eukaryota > Metazoa > Arthropoda > Insecta > Hymenoptera > Braconidae > Cotesia > Cotesia vestalis. Next base: position 246,809 of record JZSA01000551.1, on the reverse strand, counting down.
TGATTATGTTGAATAATAAATAAATAATAAATCGATTTTTTCTTTTTTTTTTGTTAAAAATAATAACTTTTATTCTTTTGACTATACGACATTTGTCATTATCAATTAAGAAAATGTACAATATTTTTAAGCCATATTTAGATATAGAGAAAAAAATACGAAGCGATATATTTTTTTATAAGTTTTTATTTTTGTGTGACTCTATCAATTTTACGTCTAATAATTATCATTAGTTTATTACGATTTCTGATATTGAGTTTTTTAAAAATTAGTACATAAGTTAGCTGCGAATATAACATGTATATCAAAATGGTATTGATTTGAATTAACTGTTTTTTTCATAAATCTTTTAGGTATTTAATTCTGGTCATTATTGTTAAGTTAATTTTCTCTCTTATAATTATATAATGTAAATTTAATAATTTATTTAATTTGGTCTATCAAAGCTTATACAGTATTTGTCTTAATAATAAATAAATAAGCACTTTTCACGTGCAATTGCTTGTCAAAAGTGTTTTATCATAATATTGTATATAATTATTCTTTATTATCATGTACATTATTTATATACTATCGAAAAGTTATTTTACAAGTTTTAAATGGTCGGTTTTATTTTATTTATTTTTTTTTTTAATTTATACTTATATATCGCTTTATTTTTTACTAAATTCAAATGGTCATTTTATCGAAATAATATATATATATCTATTTTACTATATCAAAAGAGACATCTTAAAGGTATAATAAATATTTCTTATTAATTATTGATAATATTTCTGCGTTTTGTTTGTAGATATATATATAAATAAAAAAAGATAACAATAAAAATAAAAAATAAAATAAATAAAAATAGTGAATTAAGCTATAGCGAGAATCCATAAGAGGCCGTTTTGTTGTTAAATAAAATTTACATATTAAGAATATTGTCACTGTGAATGAATTTCGAGATTCACAGGCTCTATCACAATATTTATAATTTACACAAGTAAATTAAATTTTATAAACAAAATTATTAAAATATATATAAATATTTAAAAAACTACTTTGTTACTCTGTGGTAGATGTCACTACTATTCTCACAAGTGCTTCGTCATAATTGTAACGTATCTATAACATTTCCAATAGTTTGTATCCCGTATCTTATCATATACAACACGTATAATTACCAGTAAACAGTTTACGCATTAACGAGAAAAATAATGTAACATGTTTACTTAAATATCTCAAATAACGTTTGAAAGATAAATTGACTTTGCGATGATAAAATCACAGGTCCCGGAAGTGTAGGTTAAGTCTCTGACATGCTGAGAGAAAGTCTCTACTGCAATATTATTTTGTGCTTATCCTACAAGATAATATTGCACTGCGACGAGAAGCTATTCTAAATTTGGCTTAAAGTGATCTAAAAAAGTATATAACTAACTATCATAATTACAATTAAATTAAAATTACTATCGGCGATTAATCTTTACGATTCACTAATCTCGTTGGTTCATAATTTATTATTTCATTGGATCAGTATTACCCCCAGGGTTTATCGAACCTGGTGAATTGGTCAATGGTGATTCAGAAGAACCTAGTAGCGCAGCTTCCTCACCTGTATCTTCTGTATCATTTTCAGTGTTATATTCAGACCCTCTATCTGGGTCGCATTCAACAGTTACTGTAAGCAAAAATAAATTATTATTATTATTCATACCAGCTTTCATTAGGGTAAAACTACTAATTATTGACAGGAATCTAATTATTCACTACTGCGTAACAAAATACCCGACAAAATACCCGAACATCAATATATCAGCAACTAATTATCGAACTGAAAATTGAAGGGTGGTTTCAAAAACTAAAAGGAATTATCTATAAAAACCTGTCATGTTTTTTTAAAAAAAAATTCTTTCACTCTTGGGTATTTTGTTGTGATACTTTATTCGTACCTTATTTTATCTTTTAATTTATTTAATTATCTTCGACATTAATATCAATTCTATATTTTTTTAATACAATTTTTATAATTTAGAGAATTTAAGTAATATAACAATAGTGCAAAATATCCAATATTTTAATTAACTAATAAAAATGTAAAAAAAAAAAACATAGTTTAATTAATTTTTTTAAAACAGCTTGTGAGTGTAAATTCCTCATCTATTTTAATTAAAAAAGCGTCTTTTTCAAAAGTTAACTTCCAATTGCTATTTTTTTTATTTGTTCAGATTAAGTCTTTACTCACACATAAATTAATAAAGTATTAATAATGAATAATGTTAGATATTTACAAACAATTCAATAGCTATTAATTTAAATAATAATGAGGGTCAATAATTAGTACATAAAATTTAAGTTGGACCTAATAGTTTATAGATTTGTTTTAATAATATTAAAAAATTTGAATTCTAATAAGTAATGAATGTAAGTTTTTATTGCTTTAGACCTGATTCATTTACTTCACAGCAAATTAATAAATTATGCACGTTATGAGTATCAATAATTGATATAACACCATTTAATTTATTATATGAGTTGATTTTACAGACTTTCAATAAATAGTGAACCCGAGTGATTCGTGCCATAAGTTTAAATTAATTATTAGATTCGACAATTTAGTATTCTGAGCCACACGGAGAAAATTAAATGATAGGGGCTATCATACTAAATTTGTAGCTCCAATCATCTAGGATGATTAAAACATTTTTCAATGCAAAGATGGTTAGTGTTATTATTTTTTTATGATAACAGTTACCATTTTTTATAGTAACAGTTACAATCAGAATGATAACAGTTATTGTCAAGATGGTTATATTTACTATCAGGATGATAACATTTACTATTAAGGATAATAATTAATATTATTGAATTCTATGAAAAAATTGATCGAAAATTCAATAATTTTCAAGTTCACGGAAAGAAAATTATAGACACTTTTTCCATTTATTACGGGGATAGTTCATATAGAAATTTTTCCTATACTGCTACAGAAATAGTTTCCATGATAGTATTGGAATGAATCCTACAATAGTATGGAAACTTTTAATGTTTACTGTCACTGCAAAGGTCTTGACTTGAATTTGTGTCTTTTCAAGGTTTTATATTATTCTCACCGATAGTCAATTTATTATGATAAGTATTTAGTCTGCATTCGAAAATGCTTTATCTCTAGATACATAATTAAGAAATGACCTTGTATCTTGTGAACTATTGACATTTTTAAAGATATAAGCTCATCCCGATGTTACACTTATCAAGACCTTTCATTTTAGTACCTACATCAATTTTTCATATATTTATATATGTTATGTGTATATATGTATATAAGTATACATGAAAATATATCAAAATGCATGTGGGTACTCGAATGAAAGCTCTTGATGAATGTAACATTAAGATGAGCTTATATCTTCAAAAATGTCAATAGTTAAGAAAGTACAGTGCAATTTAACAAGTCGTGGTTTAATAAAGCAAACTTTCATTTATTTATAGTTCACAAGTCACGGCTCCTATAAATTATGGAATCAATTTTTGTAAATATAGGAACCACTCTACTAAAAATTCTTTTTTAAAAAGTTTATTGCGGATGTTTAGTCGTTTTACATAACTTTTGTAACCTTTGATTCGGTTATTGATTAGTCGACTAAATAATGGTGAGATTTTTGAAGGGATGAGGGCGAGCAGAGCGAGTGATATGTCTAGTGGTTAAAAAAATTGAAATCCTAGTCATGTCTCTTGTAGTGTCAATAATTGGTGCTCCTACGTTAACGTTATATTACTAGTTACAATATATAAAGAGTATCAAAATTTACCAAAATCACCGTTCAACGATGACTTTTGGTGTGTTGAAGACAATGATTCAGTTCTATCTGGAAGTGTAGGCACAATAATAATTACTCCATCCTCTCTTGAAGGTGGTAATGATGTCGTCGAGTATACACTTGATGACCTTGCTGTCGAAGCTTCATCCAAATGTACCAAGTTCGGCGTTATTGAGCTGTGTTATTAAAATATTGCAATTTATAATGATAATAAAAATATGTAAGCGTTAGACATCAAACAGTTAAAGACGTTAGAAAAAGAAACAAAAGTGGCTAGTAAAAAAGAAAAACCTAAGGGTAACTCGTTTCTTGACTCTGCTTCCAAGATCTGAATAACCTCGATATATTTGACGAGGTTTTTGTTGTTTTGTATATCGTATCGTTTTAGATGTAGGAGAACTTGGTTCCGACAATTGTTTGTCAACCAAAATCGGCTTAAGAACTGTTGTGACATTTGGTTCTTCAGTAGTTGCCGATGACGAATGAGGCACATGACGAGTTTCCATTTTTGGTAATGGAAGTGATAAAAAACGTTTACGATCCTCCACGTATAATTCTATTAGTTGGTCCAATTTTGATTCGATGTCATCAACCTGGAGTTTTGTATCAGTATTATATGTATCATTTTAAATAATTTTGTTTGTATTTAAACAGATCAAAATTTCTTATTATGTTAGTTTATAAATAAATAGATTATAAGCTGTTGAATTGTAATTCAGTGTAATGTTTCACATAGTTTAATTAGGGAAGCCCAGTGTGTTACGAAGTATAATGATCTGGGTTCAATTCCCAGTCGGTTTTTCATTTAAAAAATAATAAAATATTATTCAGAATTTTTTTCAATTAAAAAATTGTCATTATACATCTCTGTATTAACATACTTTCAATAAAATACACTAGTCACAAAAATTAAGGGATATAAAAAAAATTCGAAATTTTTTGGTGATTTTCAACGAGCCGTAACTCCGAGGAAGATGATCGTACAGCAAAAAAAAAAGCAAATTGTAGCTCCAAGTGTCTAGTTTTCAGATATGACCATGATATTTTTTTATCATGTTCGGGTCTGGAGAAATCCTAAGAAAACTACAAAAAAAAATTTTTTCAATTTTTTTCTCGTCTTAAAAAAGGTCTACGGGCTTCAAAAAAATTTTTTCCATAATTTCACTGAAAAGCTTTTTTATAAAATTTGATACCCTTCAATTTGAGGTAATCAAAAAGCCTGTACGATGATTTGCCATGGAGTTATCGTCAGTCAAAGCAAAAAAGTACTTTTTCACTTTGACAATCAATAACTCTGGAAATAATGATCGTATAGGAAATCGAAGGACGGTTTTGAAAATTACACAATATTCTCTATAAGATACCGTGAATAGCTTTTGTCAAAAAAATTTTTTTTGAATTGAAAACTTTAACTGAAAAAACGACAAAAATTCGCATAATTAAGGATATTTGGATAACTTGGTATAACTTTGGATAAAATGGATAAACAAAGGATATCGTCGGTAATTTTTTAACCTCCATGTGTCTCCTAAAACCCCTGAAAAATTCAAAGCGCTGCTTAGGATTTCTCCAGACCCGAACATGTAACAATTTAATTTTTGTGACTAGTGTATCTATAAAAGAATTGAATGCTCTTATAGAATTATAGAAAAACAACTACCTGTCTTTCAACTTTTACGACTCTGGATGCAAGGCTGATTTTGGATACATATACATCTCTTGCTTTCGAGCCCTGTCGTCCAAGAATTTGATCTAATCTGAGAAAAAAGCACAACAATGTATCAGTTTTTATCGACCTATGCTTAATAATAAACTGTATTAATTATGCAAGCATAATACTTTGACATTATTTTTAATCAAATACATAAGCACATTAATCGTATTTTGCGTGCAAAGTAATAATCTAATAATGTATAAACAGACAATAGTACGTCATATTTTATTAGTCTATTGAACTTGGAAAAAAAACAACAGTGAGTAGACAGTAGTTGTGATTGCGAACGTAGTTTGTGTTTTTTCTCGAATAAGCTTGCAACTGACACAAATAAAAATTTAACTAAGTAGATTATTTCATTTACGGAAGAATAGAAGATGCATACAGAAAAAAAAAGTAATAGTTGTATTTTATTGAACACAAAATCGAATGTTGAAATTGGTGACAGTGGTTGTGAGCTGCTGATGTCGTTTTTGTTTCATGGGTCCTTTTGTTTTTTTGGGAGTGTCAACTTTCTACTTATTTAACAATTCACAAAACAATCACAATTAAAACAGATAGTTTTAGGAATTGATCCCACCGTTTTGGATGACTCATGATGCGAAGCACCAGAGAGTGCTTTACAATCAAAAAAAAAATTTTTTTTTATTTAGATTTCTTAATTAAATTGTTGATACTTTGATAGAAAAATTAATTTGGTTTAGGAAATTTCATTCTAAAAAAACTAAATATCTGGCTTTAAGAATTTAAGATAATAATTCAAATTCTTCAATTGATTTTTTTTTTTTTTTTTTTTCCATTTAAGAACTTGATTTTGTACAGTAAAAAATTTTGCATCAATGCGTCAAAAAATTTTGTGTTAAAAATTTTTATATTAAATATTTAACATTTTTTTGTTTTAATTTAACACTTTTTTATGTTAATATAATACAATAAATGTTAAATTTACACATGGAAGTGTTAAATATTTAACACAAAATTTTTTGACGCAATGACGTAAAATTTTTTACTGTGTGGTTGAACACGAGCTCAGTAAATTTCTTCATCGGAGGATAAAAATATAAAATGGGGCATACTCTGTTTTTCATTCAAGAAATATAATTAACTGATTCCATAAATGCATTTTTTTGAGTAAATTTTGAACAAATTGATTTTATCGATTCTAGTAATATTAGTTTTTTCTTTTCAGTGTATTATTGAGACATTCCACCCGGGCCGACCAAAATAAAATCTCACCTGTTTGATGTCAATCTTTTAGATGTTGATATATGAATAGAAAATTGTTTTTCAATACATTGTAATGAACTACAAAAATATCTAGTAACAAAAACAAATGTTCTATTTAAAAATATTGTTTCAATGAATCAAAGCCTATTGATCGAATAAAAATGAAAGTTCATTCGTGAAGACTTTTTCAACATTATAAAAGAAATTGTTACTAAGATGTAAAAAATATAAAATTAATGTTAAACTTTTTTCTAATAATGGAATTAAAGATAGTGGCGGTGATAATATCGAAGCAATATCCAGCATATCATTCCCAAATAAAAACATAAGTATTTATTCACAATTAACAATTTTTTCTAACAGCGAGATTAATGCTGTAGCCATGCTTACATCAAAATTTGTGGTAATTATTTACAAGTGAGGTCAACCCATGCTAACCCATTTAAAAAAAATTCTTTTTTTTCTATCAAATTACTCAATTTTTTTTTTAATTGTTGGTTTTTCTATGTACTTTTCAAAAAATAAAATATATCAAGAACATGAAAAAAAGATAAAATAGAAATTTTATCCAAAAACATGAGCCAAAATTTTTTCCAACTTTTAAAGGCAAAAAAGCTATCGAAATTTTTATTTTTTCCTTTCACGACATTTTTATAATAAATTCGTCATAAGAACAAGCAGAATAAAAAAAATTTGGAAATGTTAATTTTTCGCCTAGTTCTAGCCCAAAATGGTGTTGACCCCACTTGAAAATAATTACCAAATTTGCTTATACTTTGCACGCTTATCACATAATATTTCATTCATCACTCGAAAAAAAAAAATATTAAATAAGTAAATAATTTAATTAAACAATAGCTGCAAGTAATTCGTAGAGAGTCGAAATTTTCAGTTAGGAAGGTTGGCATAAAGAAGTTCATACATAAAAATTTGTAAATTGATGTTTTCATCACGTTGCATTAAGAAAAAATATTACATCAACATATAAAAGTATAAGACTCATTCTGATAGAATATTAAATTCAATGATTTGAAAGTGTTTTATGATAATGTTCGGTCATTTTATTGCAGTAACGTAGCTGAATGTAAAATAATTTATTATTATATTGACTGCTACAGACATTTCATATTTTAATGAAAAATCGAATTGATATATATATATTTATATCTGTATATATGAAAATATTTTAAAATTGAATTGCACGCTTTCAATGTTAGTCATTTTTCAAACGCTTACTTATTTGTGTATTGAAAAATATCGTCCATTTAAATAAATATTAAACATTTATATAAATTAACAATTTTTTCTTGATCCCCTACCCGAAAATACGCACTTTCTGGCAGCTCTTCGCTCCAGAAAGTACGATTTTTGTGGCTTACTTGAATTACAGCGCGCTCTGGCGGACTACGTTTTTTTTTCTGGCTCGCTAGTACAATAGCTATATTCACAAGTATGCTGTTTACTATATTCATTCGCTTGTCAAACTTTTGGAGGTTGTGAAAGTGCGAAAGTGTTAATGGCCAGTTGTGCTAATAATATTGATATGGATGATTCATCATCTGATGATTCCTTGGACGAGGAGGAGGTTTTGAGGAATTTTGATCAAGAAGCTCAAGAAATTGTCCGCACCAAGACAATTTATTAATTTATGTGTTTTTTATTCTCAATTTTTCATTTCAGGATTTAATGATCGTGCAACTAATTGTAAATTATTGATGATATATTTTTTTAAGCCCGCCCCGACCAGCAAAACCTCGGCTTCGCCTCGGCTCTGCAAAAGTCGGGCGGCGCCTCCCCCCGCCCCCGCGTGTTTCCGTATTTTCGGATGGGGATCAAGAAAAATAGTATACAACCCATGGCCAAAAAGTTGGATGCTCTAACGCATGGAATATAGATGCCTCGGCATCTATATCCCACGCGCCAGAAAATCCAACTTTCTGGCCTAGGGTCGTAATATACTATTAAATGTTCAACAGTCTCCACAGAAAGTTAAAAGGGGCTTTATAACAGTTATCAATCTAGAAAAAATTGCTCAAAATCAACCCACGTGACTGTTGTCAAGTATAACTGGGCCTTATCTTCTTCAAGTGATGCTGTACAAAATTCCTAGAACACTTGAGTGGCCTAGATTTTTATTAATTTACAGCAAACTCGAAGCCTAACAAGATTCTGGATTTTAACGATTCTTTCTTACACAAAAGATTTTGATAATTACTCGTTTACAATAATGAATATTTTTTCGATTTTATGACGAATCTTAACATAGACGTAAATATTCGATTAATTATTCATATTAATAATTTCGGTCGTTTTTATATGAAAGAGTAACCGTGATACATGAATAAAATAATTAACCTTTTATAATAATCGACTAAAAATGGTTAGGGTGGGTATCGTCGTCTAAACCCTGGCGTAAAAATCGTCGCGTTATGATTAATTCAAAAAATGCGATTTTCAGGGGTAATTACGATACTAAAACTTTTGGCCTTTTCTACTTGAGAATGGTATTACCGTAGGTAATTTATAGAAGCTATCGCGAACAATTTAAATTGAATATCAATGGATAACTTATTTAAATACCAAAAGATATTGCCGCGAATTATGCTAAGTAAGTACTGACAGCACGAACGGGGACAAATTAATTTGAGTATCAATGTCTCCCTTGATTTCCGGCCTTTATATACGGTGAAGATCAATTGTCCATCGAGTAGCCATTTTTAATTGCAAACTCGAGTGATCACCTTTTACATTTCTTCTTCTCAATTTATCTTTGTGTAATACCTTTTCGCTGGTAACTTCAGTCTCAGATTCAAAGTTTGTAATCTCAAAGTGAAAGACCAATATGACATTGAATTATAAAAATAACAACTGTAAGTAAAGTTCAGTTAATTAACATTCCAAGAATTAAGTCACAAAAAGTTTAATTTAATGTCTTCGACTTGAGTAGGTACACTGGTTATTAAAAATATTATATTCGCAAATTACCCAAAAATTATTATATTATTTTTCTTGTTAGAAATCTTATAATTTTTCCTAAAATATTCTATTGTTCAATTATTTGTTACGGCATACCTAAGTTACCTCATTCCTACCCCAATATTGCGCTGAGCCTGAATACTTATGGTATCTATGTCTCTTTAACTTATTACTACTACTACTAATCAACCTTATATATTTTCAAGACTCACACGAAAACAGCGCCAGTACGCCTTAGATTAAAAGACTCTCAGAATGGTTATAACTCAGCAAGTTCTTTTAAAACCCTTTCCGACCCAAAAAATATTATTAGCTCTCATAGTCAATACCGTAACAAGTGTAACTACACTATAAAAAATTAGGAGTGAATTGTACTCCGCATTCACTTTCATCACTCGGAGTACCGGAATGAAGTAATTCAACACTTCGCATTCGAAGTGAATTTAGAGTTTTTTTCAGCAAAGTGATTTCGAAGTGATTCCGGAATGAATCTCGCTTTTAATCTGGAAAACATCCAAGTACGGAGTTCTTATGCTAAAATAAATTTATATTTGATTAAAACAAGTTTTATGTGCCAAATTATTTTTTTTTCGTCGATATAAAATGTATATACTTACATAATATTTGTGAAATATAACAAATATGTAGAAAATTCATGTGAGTACTCAAATAAAAGGTCTCGATAAGTGTAATGTGGGGATGATCTTGTCAAGAAAAATTTATCATAACTTATATCAGTAAAAAAAAGTTTTGTTTAATTATCCGAGTTTAAGAAAAAATTAAATTATAAAAAAAAATTTTCGAAAAAATTAGAATTTTGAAAAAAAAAAAAAAATTTTTTTAAATTCGAATGTTGACAGAAATTAAAAAACGGTTTATTAATTATAATTTTTTTAATCTCTGAGTATACATTTTATAATTCTTAAACAAGTCAAAACTATTGTTTTATTTTTATTCAAAAAAAGAAATGAAAAATTTACTCCGCGGAGTGAAATCGATTAATAATATAATTTAAATTCGTCTCGGAGTGAATTTAACTTCCGGAATGAGTAAATCACCTAAAAATCATCCGCTCCATGTTCACTCCGAAAATTTTTTACGTGTACGTACTGTAACCACTCGTTTAAAATATAAATATAATTATAATTCGAATAATAATTATGATTATTATTATCGTAAAAAAGTAAAATAAAAATATTTCAAGAAGTCAAAAAATATACTAAGCCGTCGTGTGAGGAGGCGAAGCATCAAGGAAAGAAGAAGCTATAGTATAAGAGTTAGGGACCAAGGGATTCGCTGACTCCTGGCCAGTTGCACTGGTGTTAACAGTAGAGTCAGCTTGAGTCGCTTGGAGGTATCCGCAGCCGTGTTGTCGTATGTAAGAAAAACTATAATACGATTGAGCACCGCTGAACGGGACTTAGAGGGTCGCGTTCCCCGTACTCTCTTAAAAGAAATCAGTGGAATTCCACTGATTCTACCAGGGAATGACAATTTCACTGGTAAATCAGTGGATTTTCACTGATTTAACCAGTAGATATTACAGCGCGCAGATATATTGTTCACTGATTCAACCAGTGAACTTCACTGATTCACCAGTGAAATTGCATTCACTGGTTGGAATCAGTGAAATCCCACTGGTGAACCAGTGAAATTCCACTGATTTCTTTTAAGAGAGTAGACTTTTGCACGGAAAAAAGAAAACTCGAAAATTACAGTATATAATACAAAACGTGGCGTTTCGTGATGAAAACTGGAAAAATTACAGTTTCAAATGTAACTATTACAGATTTTATAAGAATTACATTGTAAAATGTAATATTTACATTGAAAGCTCTGAATATTAAATTAAAAAATTGATTTTAGAAAAATGTTATTTCAAACTGTAATTTTTCTAGTTTTGATTACGACGAGACCGATTTTACATTTTATACTGTAATTTTTTGAGTTTTCTTTTTTCCGTGTGCAACAAAACGCGGGTCGAGTCGGAGCTGTTAGCCCATAAAAAGCAGAAAATAATAGAAAAATACCATAGTACTCGTTACAGTACGTATCTCTACAATAATATCTCCATTTATTATTTCTAAAGTTATTTTTATTTATATTCAACAAGATAAAATATTTGTGTTTTTCGAAATTAATTATGTTGCGTCGAATTATTTTCATTGCGATTAAGAGGATACACACAAAAAACAACTTTCTTGAAGAAAATTTTAAGGAAAACGTTTATTTTGGAGCAAGAAGAAATTTTCTTGGCTCAAGAAACTTTGACTTCATTCAAGAAATTTTTAATCTTCCTTAATATTTTCTTGAGCCAAAAAAATTTACACTCCAGTCAAGAATTTTTTTTTTTCAGTGAAGAAATTTCAGTCAGTTACAAGGATATGTATATCATTGTTGGAATTATAGTTTGATTATCGTTATTTCAATTTATTCAATAAATTAAAATACAAACACAAATTGTTGAAGTTAACGAATCATTTTAATGATTAAATCCGGTGTCAACCCTCATTGTATCCCTGCGTCATCTTAGTGCTCATTATTTTCGGCACGAGTCAACTACCAGCAGATATTCCAGTACACCCTACCGAGCTGTCAACACAGGTATAGTTTCGTAGTAAAAATGTTAGGAGTGATTTATTCAATTGGTTATTAAGTAGTTCGAGCCACTCTTTATTCTGAAATTTCTTATAAAAATTTTAATTACCATATAAGCCGTGTTTTTTTTTTTTTTTCACATATAAATACCGATTGGCACAGTTCCCGCCACCCAGAACGAAGACTTTCAGTAGTTAGTTGTTAAATTGGGAATTGTAGTATAAAGTTGTGATTTCATCACTCTGACGTAACAAGACTTAATAAATATTATTTGAGAATCATTGAATCGTGATTAGGTTGACTTTTGCTCTTTAAGCATCATTATAGGCTAAATTTCGATGTTGTAAGTAGCAAATTGTCCGATTCAAGGTGAATTATATGTGTAATATTTTTATATAGGTTAATCAAATAGCACACAAAAAAATTAACTTGAATCAAGTAAATAATATTGAAGAACTTAATTTTCTTGATTTAAGCAAAAAAAGTCTTTACTAACAAAATTTTTCTTGGTTTAAGTAAATTTTACTTGATTGAATAATTTTTCGTCTTGATTCAAGAGAATGAAGCTTCAAAACTATTTTCTTGGTTCAAGGATTTCTCTCTTGATTCAAGTTAATTTGTTTATCAGTGTATGTATTCGGACTATCTTTATCTGAAAATTTCAAAGAATCACGTCCTAAAAATGTGCTGTTGGACCATTTGCTAATTAGAACGTCGATAAGCTTTTAGAAGTTAGTTTAACTGGATAGGAGTTTACTTGAGTTCTCTGAGAATTAATCCAGGTTAGATATTTCAATTCGTGCTCTTATCAATCAATCTAAGATATAAAAATTAATTTGTAATTATTTTTTCTTTTATGCGAAATCTTATACTTTGATGATGGCTTGTGACATTTTTACCAGTTGGCTAGCAAATTAAGCAATTTAAACTAATTGTGCTACTCTTCAACTCAGGAAAACACATCAACGATCAAAGTTTCGAGACATGCAATTTCAGTCAGTTTTAAAATAGTGGATATGTGGTGTTATAAAAAAACTTCAGACTAATTTTAGGTGTTTACTTCAGATGATTTTAACAGTTCTTAATATTTTTCACTTATTGATTACTTCTGTCTATTAACCATGTAACATTTTGAGATTAAATTATTTTACAAATTACTATTGAATTGACGATTTTTCAAGAACTTTTATCAACAGTGAAAATATTTTAATCTTTTTGATAAAAAGCTATTAGTTGTAAAACGGACAATCTAATTTTATGTGCATTAAAATTTATTACCGTCAAATATAATGTAGTTAATTTAACAGAAAAAGTAGTTTGTTTTGAAGAAATTTTATTTTTAAATGTAACGATTTTTCACAGTGCAACATGAGAAACTATTTGTGAATATATTCTTACTCTTATGAATTTACTAAAGAGGTACTCTCTCGGATTTAAAAGTACCTGAATTGAAGGTTTCGCACGCGATTCAGAAGATCCGCGTGTCCAGAGCTGTACTGTTCAATCACGTCCTTGACGTCGTAAGGTTTTAGAGCTTCTCTGAACTTCTTGCGGGCCACGAAGTATTTCAGCTGTGGTAATAACACACGTTGCCATGTGGAATATATATATTGAGTGTGTAATTCTCTTTTTTTTTTTTTTTTTTTAATTTTTAACAGTAATTCTTCTTTACTGTTTTAACTTTAACTTTTTCTATGTACAAATCGAAAGTATATAACTGATTTTATGCAAGTATAAATAACATAAAATGAATTTTTTTGTTTATTCATTTTACGGATTTAAAGTTTAAATTCAAAAGAAATTTACAAACCCCGAAGCTAGGCAAGCCAAAAAACTTTACACCCGCACAATGACATACCATTAGACAATACAGATCGTTTTTATAATATTTATTTTTATCTTGAAAGAAATTTTATTTTCATTTGAAAATTAATTATATTTTTAGATGCACGAGGTGATATTCGTAAAATATAATATCAAGTGGTTCGAGTTGATTACCGTAAAAAAAAAGTATATAATTTTATAATAATGATAATTATAATTTTATTGTTTGAAAAATATGTTTTTGATGTGAAAAAAAAATTATTTTATGAATATAGCACTATTTTGAAAAGAATAAATTGTTTTGTATACCAATTTAATTCAAAGAATGTAGAGTATACTCTCTATAGAGAATAAAACAATATCTAGAGAATGCGAATATAATTACTACCATGCTGAATAAACATGGAATCATTTAAATAAATATTCTTTAGATTTTTATTTATGATGTATCTAAATTTATTGAATCTATGTGATTTAAAAACACAAGTAACAGTGCAAATATAATGATAGAAAATCTTATCGTAATGTAGAAGTGTACGTAATAAAAAATATGTGCTTTACAATACGTAGATTATTTTTTTTTATTAAAACAAACAAGATATGCTACCTACTATCAAAAGAGAATAGAGTTTCTTTTAGATCAAATATTAGTGAATATTGTGAATAATAAAAAGTATCAATAGCAAAAACACATGGATAAAATTTTAAAATATAAACAAGTGTAGAATCATAAAAATATTTCGAGTGTCGAAAAGAGATTGAAATTTAGAAAAATAAGTTATATACATTAAAATATACAAATATGGACCTAAACTACTAATTTTAATTGCAATTTTTTTTTAAATAATTCAAATATTTTATTCGACTGAAACTTCCTAAACAACAAAAATAAATTATGTTTTTTATCCTTTACAAATGATTAAAAGATTAAAGTTTTTATGTATGTGTTCTCGAATATATTAGTAAAATTAAAACGATAAAATATTGTTATGTTATGTTATTTGTATTATACTATGACTCAGGATTTGAGAAATTAGGAAAGTAATGTCTACCGAGATCATGTTTGAAATGCTGATTGTACTCATATTTCCATTTTAAATCAAATTTTTCAATAATATAAGCATGAGATAAAATTCATTTTTTTTTTCAATATTTTATAAGTAAACAATCCTTTTAAACTATGTAAGACAGTAAAAAAAGAATTGGTGGACATTTTTTTGTTTAATCATAATATAGGGGGCATTCAATTCCAAATCGACCACTTTTAAACCTGACCAATTTTGTTCAAAATTACTACACAATATTAATATTTCTATTATATTATAAATTAACTATGAATAGTCCATATTTGTATATTTTAAGACTTTTTTGAGTATGAGTTATTATAGGAATTTTATTTCTGGCGAACTTTTTTTCTTTATTCCTACTCAAAGTTTGGTTGCATATCGGCTAAGAATCGAATTCGCTTCAAACTTGAGCCCCTTTTAAATTCATATATTAATTATTAGAATAAGACTATCAATATTAATTAGTTTAAAGTTTCTGAGCTTTTTTTTCCAATTTTTTGTACTTGTTACAAAACTCAAGGCAGCGTAATCTTATTCACGAAGTTTAACCCAAATTGAAAATAAACGAAAAGACGAATTTCTAAAGCTAAAATATTTTGATAAAAATTAATTTCACGATAAGTAGACTTAAGGCTGAATTAATTTAAAATGTTAATTTATTCGTCTTACTTCTGCAAACTCCCAATCCCAACGTAACAAAAATTCAAAAAAAGGAGCAAATAGGAAAAAAAATTTTTACAGCAAATTTGGTATACGGTCAACGCTCAGGATTATAAAATTGTGTTTTTACATCAAGGATTCAGTAAAACTTAGATTTCCTTGAAGGTTTAAGTCAATTCAGTGCGACAGATTTTGAAAAATTCCAAGAAACCAGAAAAAAAAGTTTTAAAATCTTGTTTTTTCAAAATAACTTTCGAGCCGCTTTATCGATCAATTCCATAACCTAATCAGCCCTTAAGCTCAAAAAATGATGTCGAATGCCGTTCAAAAATTTAAAGTCGATTTATTCGTTCGTGAAATATCGTTGACAACAAATTTCGAAAAGGGTCTTTTTTAAATAACTTTGAAATTTCCAATCAGAACGTTTTTAATGTACTATAATTATCATTAGTTCTCAAAACTGTATCGAACGCCGCCAAAATCAGTAAATTGCTTCGTGAGATATTTGGTTTTTGAAAATTCTAAAAAGAGGTTTTTTTAACATAACTTCAAAATTTTATGTCAAATCGCTGGTTGATAATTAATCTTACCGTGCTTGAAAAACTGCGTCGAATACTACCTACAATGATTGATTGGATCGGAAGATATTGCAATGAAAAATTTTCAAAATGTACGTATTTAACAACCACTATATTTTCGAACTGGAAGAGCTCGGAAAAGTATAAGAGTAGTGATTGTGGGCTCGAAAAGCTCAAAATTTTGGAATAGATTATTTCTTGAACGTTTTGAATTCGTATATTGCGAAAAGTTCAAGAGATGATTTGCAAAGTCAACTAATTTCTAGATTTTTTTAATTGATTTGAATTTTAAATTAATTAAAGGTTTGAATATTGATTTTGAAAAAAAAAAAAAAATTGACGAGACTCCAATTTGAGCATGTAAAAATTATCAACAGTTAAAAATGATCAAGTGAACAAATTCTTGAGATAAGACAATTCTTCAAAAAATTCCGTGTTAAATGTGACAACGTGAAGTGAGAGTTGTCAATTCAAATTTATCTAATTTTTCCTGTTATTCGTAGCGTATCGAAAAAGCAATCGAAAACTTCAAAAATTACTGAGAGTTTTATTTAATAATATGAGAACAGGTCGGGATCATGATGTATAGGATAATAATTGTCTAGAAAAAACTTATTTGTTGAAAAAGATATCCTTTGTACCCGTCAATCATAAACATGTGTGCCATTTCGATCCTAAGCATATATTTTTCACATCCCAACGACTGATGTTTGTGGGAAAAATCCGATAAGTTTTGTCTCGAAGGCAAACCGCCTAGTTTTTGTTTAATAAATGTTTCGCTATCTTCTGAAATCGTTTTGTTTTATTTTTTACTAGATCTACTATTTTTTTAAGAGTATAAACTATTTTAATCTAATATCACTATTCGATTTGCATACTCTTGGACTCAAATTTGAAGGAAAATTTTTTTCTTAGTAAGTAGTAAAAAAATTTTATTAAGGAAATAAAAAAGAGTAAAATGCTCGCCAAAAACGAAATACCCTAAAATAAATATAAAGATTTATAAAAGTAGATAATATACATATGTAATTGAAAAAATTCGAGTAACATTACTACCAACAGCGAACGAACAGATACCATGATATTTGGGATACCTATTTTGAATATTTTTAACTCGACTGATGAGGTCGACGTGGCCTGCACTGTACTGCTCAATCACATCTTTAACGTCATACGGCTTCAGAGCCTCTTTGAATTTGCGTCTTGCCACCAAGAATTTTATCTGATATCGATAATTATTTATCAATTAAAATATAGAGTAATCCGGTAATTATAAACTTGTACCATTCCAATCTTGTAAAGTCTGTATTATATTCCAAAACCTTAATTACTTATTGAAACGTCTATGCTCTCTTTATTCTCATTCTCATCAGATTTGATCATTTAATTCACAACCATTCGTTCGCTCTCAGCGTATTTTTCATAAATTAATCCAAGTAATACTTTAATTTTGTTTTGTTATTCTACCTATTTATTTTTCTGTCAAAATTATTCTTTCATCTAAAGTTTTTTACTTCTATTTAAACTGACAATACAATAGCTATCAACAAAAGAGATATGTGTTTTCCAATCTCTATGTTTCATTTAACTTTGGCTCCTTGCCCATTGTAATAAAGTCAATAGACACATTCGTTAAAATTATTGCCAATTTGTAACAGTGTTTTTAAAAAGAAAAAAAATTGTAAATACAATTTAAAAAAAAAATAAAATTCAAAAGGAAAATAAAATTATAATTTACCACGAGAAAAACAACGAAAATTAATACAATTGTATTTTTACATCTCACTAAAAAATTATATTCTTCATTGCAAATTTATGGGTTACTGTCAAAAAAAGTAGTGAAAAATATTCAAAATCGAATAAAAATTGAAAAAATTACACAATCTTAATGTTATATAAATAATTTAAATTGTATACAAACAAAGGAAGTAAGACCAGCTATATTACAAATATGGATAAGAGGATGGTGCAAAAAAAGACTAATTGTTTTTTTAAATATTCTATAAAAGTATGTTATTTTATCAACTTTAAGGGATCATTCTTGTTTAGATTCTTAAAAAATGCCTATTCATGTAAATTTTTCAAAGAGATTATTAAAGGCATTGATATAAAATATATTGACCTCAATAAATACTCCCAAAATACATCAAAATTTTTCTTATTTTTTTTCGAAAACTTATATTTTATAGAAAATGATAATCTTCATTTTTTTTTCTACAATTTCGGATATTTTTTTTATTTACCAATAAATGTTAATAATTGTAGTATGCCATAACCATACTGAATTTGACTCATTTGAATGTACTCATTTTTGATCGGTATACTGAGAAAAAATATAGTTCTCTGAACTAGGAAAAATTAGTTAAATCGCATCATCACGATTTAGTTGAATTTTTTATACCTAAAATTATTTGTTTATTATACATAGTTACAACTTCAATACATAGCTACTTAAACTATTTTTAATCAAATATGGGCTATTGAATTTTTTGATTACGCACCAAGGGCTCATCTAGTTAAGTTATCTGAGACATGGAACAACTTTTTAGTCACCTAATAACTTTTTGTCTAACCCGATAACAGAACAATATTTATAAAAATATAGTCCATAAAATTATTTATCAACAGTTACTTTAACTGATGCATAGTTCGAGTAACAACAAAAAAAAAAATTCAGAAAACTACATTTTTATATTTTTGATATTATAATTTAGCTAACTAAGCACTTTTCTCTCAGTCATTGAAATATCAATATTACAGTGTCATTTCTACTTCTTTATATGTTTCCTATTTTTTTGTGAATAAAAATTATTTAAAATTAATAAAAACACAGTTTTTATATATATATTTATCGAGTTGAATAAATTATCTAACGATATCTGTAAAAATAAATTCTTAAAATAATTTACATCAACAGCTGTGACATCTCTAATGTTTCTTACTTATTACTCCATCTGGGAGACAGGGGCCCATTTTAGTCTACGGGTGAATAGGGCTTCGTTATATTAACTTAACTAAAATATTATTTCTCTCAAAAAATATCGAATTCATTATACACCTGTTATGTTGTAGACATATTTGCCACTTGTTCAGCTGCAGTAAACTCTATTAACGCTATCAGATTGCTTAATAAGCAGCACACTCGCGATTTGATTGATGTAATTATTAAGAACAGTTCGATCGACATCAAACATTCGGTAGCGGGCACTAACGTCAATGTCTGAATCGTACTAACTGAGCTTCTCCGTGATCTTGAAATTGACGAACTAATTCTCTTTCAATTTTGATACTCGGAAGTAAATGTAAAAGACTGTAGATTTTTATGGCTAACTGAGATGCAGAGTGTCTTATTAGCATAACCAAGTCACATTAGTTACATAAAAAACACTTGTGCCCTTATTATAAAAATGATTCACCTTCTTTACAATGATATAAATTAACCCGACACAAAAGATGTGTCAGTAGAGTAGTTTAGTTTTTAATTTAGTAAGTACTAAGTCAGTAAAGTTCAGTTTTTTTTAATCCGGTAGTCAATCAGTAGTCGGTTTAATTTAATTCACTTTTAAATTCAATTGCAAGCTTAGTTTAATTCAGTTTATAAAAATAGTCAGTCAGTTCGATTATTTTCAGTAAAGCTTAAATGGTTCAGTTCAACAAGCCTAATTAAGTTCGGTAAATTTCAACTAATTAATTCAATTCACGGAAAAAAAAAATAATCAGTAGACTCAACCGATTTTTTCGGTGGAGGTTACCAATGAAATCGATTGAGTCTATCGAAAATATCAGTTTGAAATATAGAAGTGCAAATATGAAATCAACTGAAACTAAGCTTGTTTTACTAAAATAAGAAACTCACCTTCTAAAATAACTGAAAATGTTTATTGATAAGCTTAGATTAAGGTTTGAATAACCTGTATACAAATATTACTATAAATTTAGAATAGTTTTAATTAATATAACATTAAATCGAATACCCAATGGTCATAAAAAATTAATTTTTTCTCTGTACTAAGATACAAGGTACAAAATTTATTAGTAAGTTTTTATCTTTGATCATCTCTATGTCGCGACTGGCATCGACACAAAATGCATGATAATGATCATCAAAAAGTAACGATCTAACTGAAGGAATTGAGAAAAATTATTGGTCATTCACACTCAGTAAATCACAAATTTTACCAAATAATAGGTCATTCATCATTATCAATTTCAACAACAACAATCATAACTCGTTGATGTTTTTCTCGATTAGAAGCCACATGATTATTGCACATCATTTTTCTGTACAAATATTGTCAAAATATCTTTTAATGTTAGAAAAATCTCGCCATTGGATAGGATCAAATTTTACTTCATTTTCAAAATTGGCAGATGCAATGGTTTTAGTAATTTTTAATTGATCGCTCATACTTCTCAATTTCTGAATTAACACCTTAAACTCCAACAATGTACCAAAAAATCTATTTTCAGTATTGAGCGGCCATAATGAGTCATATTTATTGTCAATGGTCTCACAAACTTAATATACAAAGAATTGTAGTCTTTAACGAGTTTGTTCGTCACAGTAAAATGATCACATAGTAATTTTGAAACTGTTACAGTGTCAACTATTTAACGTAATTCTAAATAAATCTTTCAAGCTTCATGGGATTCAGGTATCGTCAACTAGCGTTAATTCAGAAAAACGGATAAAATATATCATTTCAGACACTGACTTTTTAATATGTTTTTCGCTTTGATATAATGAGGTCAGTTTATTTTCAATTGATTTCAAAACTTTTAAAACCAATATTTTTATTATATTCAATCAATTTTATCGGAAACCTTCACCGAAAAAATCGATGAACGTAACTGATTATTTTTTTCCGTGAATCAAGTCAAGTTCAGTTTAGTTCATTGAGTGATTTTCGTGTATCAGTTATGTTCTTTTTCAGTTACAATTTCGAGATGGGTTATTTCACTCTGAAGGATTCTAAAATAATATTTTTTGAAACCGCTTCTTAACTATAAATCATCTTACAACCAGTCAGCAAATTTGTAAAATTAGGATAGCAATAAAAAGAATCAAATCTAAAATAAATTGTACGTGTGTTTATTCAACATTTAAGGTATTGAAGGGCCCCATCTCCCACATACTCAATCATTTTACAACGCATTCCTCATCACATAGGGAATGGGCTTAAACGCCTAGCTTTTAGTTTTGCTAAGGGACTGGTATGCGTCCTTCTGACCGTCACACGGCCTTATTCTCGAGCATCTAGACCAGAACGATCCTCTGAATCCCGAAAAAAATCGAGTTGATTCATAAATTAACATATTTTTATAGAAGAAAAAAATAACCGAAATTTTGTGTCATCCTCAAATAGAATTAATTTAATTAATAACAATGTAAATTTCGCATTGAATAGCATATTTAAAATGATATATAAAAAAATGACTAATGTACTGAACTTACCTTTCGAATGGCTCGAATAGCAGTCTTGTGCTGTTTTGTTAAATGGATACACCTTCGTGGCTCATCGTCTTCATCTGTAGATCCGATTTCGTAATAATTCACAATCTATGATATCTAGGGTAAAAATAATGGTACTTACCATCTGAATTTTTTTTCGACAACGCTGTTTCAGCTACTGAGTCCTCGGAATAACTTGGATTTAGGTTTTTTCCGGCTTCATTTCCATCGTTGCACAAAATCCCATGATTATGATTTAATCCTATCAACATTAACGGACCTACATCACGACAGGTAATATATTTATTCAATTTATCAATGCAAATCTAAATTTTTTATCGAGGTGCAGAGATAAAAAGAATACAAATGTGCTAATACTTAAATCAGATAATTTATTGAAATCTAAAATTAATATGTAGATTTAAATGGGCTCACCTAAATTTTCAGTAGAAACGATGAGATCAGTAAATGTGCGTGAAGCGGTACCACGTTGATAATTATGATGAGCTAGCTTATGAGTACCTGGGCTATGAAGTGATGTACTTTTGTGACGACGGATCGTTGGTAATCGACTGACAAATGACGCATTATGTTTGAAACTGGAAGATAAGCGGCTGTAAAACATAATAAATATGGAATTATTATTTTTTTTTTTTTTTTTTCATAAAAAACCTCGATTTAATTTAGTCGGTTGTATTATTTACTTTTCTTAATGATACATGAAAAATTGAGACATTATTTCCGCAATTGAATCAAGATTTAAATGCACATGTATGAGAAATTTAACTAAATATTAATTAACTGTGCATAAAATTTAAGCTCTTTAAAAATTCAACTAGTTGATTTTCCTATTATAATTTATTAGTATGTCAAGTTATTGTTTTCACCCAAGTTTTCGAAAATCGAGCTTTCATCAGATCTCCACGTTTTGAGGTCCTAGGAAGCAGTTCTGACTATTTCTACCAGAATGTCTCGTCATATGTATGTAAGCGTGTGCGTGTGTGTGTAAGCTCATTATAGTCTCTCGGCTGAAAAGGGAACCCCGTATGCACTTTTAGGTCCCCGGGTTCTGATTATTGAAATTTACGTATTTTTTGCCAACGATTACGAAAAACTAGGTTGCTTTGATCGCCGATAGTAAATTTAATTGTTGATAACAATTTAATTGTGGAAACCGCTATAACTCAGTTTAACACTTGACGGCTCCATCGTGACAGAAGAATACACATTACCGCTCATTGTCACCTCATCAAAAGGAACAAATTGTTCAATTAGTAACCCCTTCTTTTTGAATTACTAACGGCAAACTTTTGTTTGCCGGAGTCGTTACTCTGGTCTCGAACTCATTTCTAAACTGTTATTTTGTATTATTATAAGTTAATAAGTGATTAGTGTAAATTCAGACGTGTTTGCCCCATAGGGCCTTTAATTGAATATGAACATAAAAACCCGAATCGAAGTGTTCCATCATTTATAAGCTAAGAATCCATCCAACCTTCAACCTCCAGTCCAACTGGAGGGAGGCAGCTAAGCAGGCGGAAGATCAAACATACAACCAAAGAACGTACTATCGTTGGAGTCAAGATTTGTAATAGTAAGTGGAGGTTGTTATTATTTCCGAGATCAATTATCGTATTCAAGGGGCCCTCTCCGGGGTTTTCACTTTCACGAACCCATTAAATAAAAACTTAACGATTCACTCGTTAGGGAAATTCATTTGCTATCCGAACCTCCTTTAGCCCAGATAACAATTTCTAAAATTATATTTTCACGGATATAATAGATGCGACTATAGAGGGGGAATATTTTTTTACGTTGGACAAAAATGTTAATAACTTTTGTAACGATTTGATATTCTTTAATGAAAATTTAGAATGTTAATCTTGTACATTTAATAGAGAACAAAAAAAAACCTGATCTCTAAATTTCTTTATTTTCCCGGTTAAAAAAATTCCCTCATTGAGACATACTGACGGCAAAATTGACTTTGTGTTTGTTGAAGTTACATACCGTTTTTTTTTTGTTTCTCTCTGTTTAATGACGCCTTCATATGAGGAGAGGAGGTGTAAGATAATAAAAACTTCGAACAATGAATAGAACGAAACAAAGTTCAATCAGAAAATTCTCGAAGATGCCCATAGAAATCATTTATTTTATAAATAAAATACAAGATGGTTGGTCTCTTGTTGGCAGAATATATTTAAGTAACAGCTTCTTATATTTTGTTGAAAGTTTCAGGATTTAAAAATAATTTAATATCTTTGATGTCATGAACATGAAGTATACAGTAATTACATTATGAAACAAATTTTAGATGATATGATTTCCTACGGCAATACTAAGTTCATTCAGTTTTACCCTATGAAATTAAGTTAATCAGAAATGTTTTATTTTATTTGTTTTTAATTTTAATTTTTTTGTGATCGCAAATTCTTAGCTCATTCACTCAAAGCATATAAAAATGTCATTGTGATATGGTAAAAAATTGTGGTTGTTATCGTAAATTGCAACGATAAAGCATGCTTTGTATCAGATATATATTTCACTTATAAACTTTGCTTATTTTTCATAGCTTGAATTGCAATCTGTTACTAATATTGTTAAATAGTTTTTATGGTGAAACATAGTTTATCTGTGTCATAAAAAGTAGTCATACGCAAATCCAATTTGCTGAAAAAGTTTAGAATCGATTTCTCATGCCAGCTCGTTTATACTTTATTATTGTTTGGGTTAACGCATAAGATTTAATACCTCTGAATGTATAATAAAGTACATCAAATGGTTTTAGATTATTGATACAAGGTTGTCGTTGAATCGTTTGATTTATTATTCGATCATAAGCAAGTTGAGACTGTGAGAGTAAAATTTTTGAACTAAAGTTTGCACTGTTTTATTTCTGTATAAAATCTAACCTCACGCTGAACATTAACAATGTATAGTAAGTGATCATCAAACCAATCTGGTTGAATGAAACATGTGATACATGTTTCTCGTATCCTATAATACATTCGATTTTAATTAATTTTGGTTGGTTTTATCATATGTATAAGTGCATTTATAGATGCATTAAATATGATTTACTTCTGGAAAAGGATTATCGTAAAGTGTAGTTATGATATAACCACCTCGTTTGTGGATGAAAATTATTCACACTAATACGAAAATCTAATTATACTGGTATTCAGATACCGTTTATCGATAGCCAAGATAAAATTTTTTTTTCATTGATACTGTAACAGGGAAAATCGAATTTCCCACGGGATCATTATCGACCGTAATCGAAACCACGGTAGGTGAGGGCTTTCCCTTACCTTTTGATTTTATCAAGTGGTTATTCGACTCGTCACCGAACGCATAAATCAAAAAGTTCCTCACTGCTGTGTCGG
Organism: Cotesia vestalis; assembly: GCA_000956155.1. Classification (NCBI taxonomy): domain Eukaryota; kingdom Metazoa; phylum Arthropoda; class Insecta; order Hymenoptera; family Braconidae; genus Cotesia; species Cotesia vestalis. Next base: position 221,524 of record JZSA01000551.1, on the reverse strand, counting down.
GAAATGAAGTGTGTGGAGAAAATTCGAAAAGCAGACAGATTTAAGGCCGGGGGTTATAAAAGGGCCGGCAAGACAGACAACAAGGCTTTTTGAGCCAGTGACCTCTTTTTATAAGCCAGTGACCTTTGTTTGGAGCCAGTTGAAGTCAGTGCAATGAAGCATGTTGTTTGTCATCAAAGATAAAGGAGCAATTATTAAGGAATTTATTTTGGAATTTGAAATTGGACAAAACTTTTGTTGGAGGCCAGCCAATTAATTGGAGACTAGCAAGACCAAGGCAAATTTTAATTTAAAAAATTAATAAGTTGGAATAATTGTAATAATTTTCGTCAATTAATAATCGCTACCGTTTCTGGCGTTTCTTTTATATTAGTTGTTTCTCCTATAAGTTAAATTGTCCGTCGTCATTGGCTCAAGATCATTTAGTTAATTTGTTACAGGTCTCATGGCTATAATAAATTATTCTTATCACGATAAATTTGAAGTAGTTAATCTATTTATAATTTTTTGAATAGTTTATGCCCTTCTAGAAATTTTGAAGTTCGATATTTTTATGAATCAAGCTAATTCCGTAATAAGTAGAAATAACAAAATTGTGAAGTTGAATTTAGGCCGTCGGGCTAAATTTAATGAATTTGTGCTGAGTAAATGCAAGGTGTTAGTTTTGCAAATTAAGAAAGTATAGAGATCCGGTGGATGAAATTAATTTAGGAAATACTGGTAACTGAGAAATTTAATGTGCTAGATTGAGTGAGTGCATGTGAGTACAGTGCTGTCTAGGTATTCACGGTATCCTCCCCTGTTTCCTAAGCAGTCAATTAAAAATCGTTGTATAGACTCTCGAGTCAGAAGTACAACGGGATTAAATTAGGAAACCGCTGCGTAGACGCCCGAGTCAGAGGCGCAGTCGGGAATAAGGGTTTAATATGGAATTTAGAATGTCCGGTGGACAATTTTTGGTTAAGATTTAATGGTAAATTCCAACCTGTGGACGAGGTTGATTTCGAGTTGAGTTAAGTCCAGTGGACAAGGTTTGTTATGGTGTAATATGGTATTCCGTGAAGTTGACGAGGTTAAGGAAAAGTAAGATCTATCCGATGGATAGATCCTCTAAATTAAAATACATGAAAGTTTTGAAGTTAGTCATAGGTCGGAACTTGCAAAAAACGGGCCACGATTCATTATTGGTTAAAATTAAGACGCGCGCGTAGCGCGCTATTTAAATTTCTAGTAATTAATAAATTTACGTCCGGTGGACACGTGTAGGTTGAGTGGTATTTAGTTTAGTACATTTTCCGGCAAGTTGCCTGTAGGTTAGGTGAGAGGTTCTCACGTAGAATTGTTGAAGTAATTTTAAGAGAAATATTGTTGGAAATAATTTGTTAAAATTAATTTGTCGAATTTATTTGATTAATTTTGAATAAATAAATAATTGTCGTTCCCAGGAGACGAAAGGGTTGACCAATTAAACGGAAGTTAATACTCTTCGAGCTCAAAAGTATAATCTTCGTATAATTTTGAGCTCTTCGAGCTCAAAAGTCGGGTAGAAGTTAGATAAATCACCACTTTTTGAATTTTCAAACCGCAATAACTTTTGAATAGATGAACCGACTTTTACGCGGTTGGCGGCATTCGATGCAGTTTTTTAAGCCTCATAAAGAATCTTTAAGTTTAGATCGATCAAACTCGCAATTTCGAAGTAATTCCGAAAAAACACTTTTTTCGTTTTTCTTTCGTCAACGATAACTCACGAATGAATCAACCGATTTTAACTGGCTTGGTGGCGATCGACGTGGTTTTTTTAATGTTAAGAGCTGATTAGTTTTTGGAATCGATCGGTAAAGCTGTTTAAAAGTTATTCCAAAAAAACCACATTTTAAGAAATTTCTTACAATCTACCGGTCGGAATCGGTCCAAATTGTATTTAAAATCTAAGTTTGGTCAAGCCGTTTCGAATGGCGTTAACCGCGATGAAATCGGTCAAGCCGTTCAAAAGTTATGAGAGGCTTAAACACACACACAGTGATAACCTCGCAGGGATAGTCAGGGAAGCTTCCTGTGACCTCCAAACGTCGAGATCTGATGGAAACTCGATTTTTGCAAAACGGGGTAAAACCAATAACTTTTCGATTTTTGAAAATTTTCAATTTTTTTAGCGGGAAGTTAAAAAAATATCACAAAAAAACTAAAACAGGAAAATATTACCGGATGAAATGAGTACAAAGGCTCGTTTGCTTATCAATTCAGTTTTAATATTTTTGAACAGTTACTCCACGATCATTTGTTGCTGAAATACTGATTGTCGGATGGAAAACGACACTTTTTCCTTTAATCATTGATATTTCAAAAAAAACTGATCACATTAAATTTTGAGAAGTGCTTTTAAAAACTCGTCTGAATAAATCGTCTGTGAGGAGGAAATAGATAATTGGAAGTGACTAAAAGTACGTCGTACTGAGAGAGAAGAAAGGCAAAAAGTAGAAGGTTACTGCAAACATGTGTAATAAAATTTTATTTCCCACCCTTCATATCTTTCAGAATTCCGTAGATTTATCCGTGACGTAAATACTTGTCATAAGATAGCAATAGGACAACTTACCTACATACTCTTGGACGTTAATTTTACACTCATTAAATTTATTTTGTTTAACCGTACCCTAAATTTAAGGCATCTACCGAACCACAATATTTTCGGTCATTCGTATGATGATGAATTAACCAATTCTCAACAGTTTATATTAAAAAATAATTGTATTAAATCTGCATGACTCAATAGGCTAATTAGCATCTGTAACGCTATCTCTAATTATGATAACAGGCTTATTGATTTGTTGCACTACAATCAAAAGATTAGCACCAATGTTCTAGCATCGATAAACCTACTTAACTTTATAATTGTGTTTTCACTTGAACATTTATTATCTTCATTATTTTATAGATTAACTCTTTCCGTCCTTACACTTCTCAGTGGTTTTTTAATACTGTTTGTACAATACTCTATAAAAAATTTTTATATATCTCTGTATATATATATATATTTCTTCTGTGCATGTGTTTGTCACTGAGCTCCTCCTAAACGGCTGGACCGATTTTAATAAAATTTGTTGTGTGTCTTCAAGTGGGTTCGAGAATGGTTTAGATTCACAATTCAGTCCACGGGAAAATGTTTATTAAATTGATTTTTTATGTAAAAATTATTGTTGATCGTGGAATGTTTTATATTGGATCTATCAGACAGCACTGCTGTCTGTCCAAATAATCCTCCAATTGTCATTACAAATAGGAAATAAAGCCAAATAAATAGAACGAAACCCATTTTTTAGCTACTTGCTGAAGTTAAAGGGGAACACCACTGTGACGATAAAAAAAAAAAGGTGATTTTCGGGAATTTTTTTGACAGAGAAAATAAAGGAATTTGGGGATCAGATTTTTTCATTTTATTAAGGGTACATTAAATATTATTACTCTAAATTTTTTTTAAAAAATTTTTAATTATTACAAAGTTATTAACAATCTCGTAGAGCAATAGAAAAAATCTCTCCCTTCATGTTCGGTTCGATAACTCGAAAACGGATCATCTGAAAATAAAAACCCAAATTGCTTCTTAATCAGTAAGGATGTAGTTAACGTCGCACGTACGGAATTTTGAAAATTTTCATTTTAAAAAAGAATTGCGACTGATTAAAAATTTTCTCACTATTCTCACTGTTTTTTTTTCTGTTTTAACCCGGCTAAATAAATCTTCAAAATAAAGATTTTTTTAATTCCGTACGTGCGACGATAACTACATCCTTACTGATTAAAAAACGATTTGGGTTTTTATTTTCAGATGATCCGTTTTTGAGTTATCGAACCGACCATGGAAGGGAAAATTTTTTCTAGTGCTCTACGAGATTGTTAATAACTTTGTAATAATTAAACGTTTTTTAATCAAAATTTAGGGTAGCAATCTTTAATGTACCCTCAATAAAATAAAAAAAATCCGATCCTCAAATTCTTTTATTTTCCCAGTCAAAAAAAATTCCCGCAAATCACCTTTTTTTTTCGATCGTCAAAATGGTGTTCCTTCTTAAAATGATATTGTCGATCAAAAATAGTTTTGTTTATTCTAAATTGCCAAATAACTATATGATCAAGTTTTTACCTAAAGAATGGGTCACTGTTTTTTAATTTTTTCACATAGATTAACGGTAAAGTATTTTTTTGTAATATTTTTAACAAGATATTTTTGTATAGGATAAGTAGTCATGCAGCGATTGGCTATAAATATTTAGATATAACGTTGTTTTCGAAAAAATTCGACTATGGCTGAAATGGAAGAAGTAAAGTTTTCAAAGTCACGTCATAGGAATATCAAGAATAATGTAGTTTAATTTATACGAAAGATACCTTAAAACAAGAAAAGAAAAAAAATATGAAAAGTCTATGTTTACTTACCCAGGTGGACTAGACGGTAATATCACTTGATGAATTTTCCAAGTGGCTACACTTACACTGTGTTCATCAGCCGCATAACATCTCCAAAGAGCTTGAATAAGAGTAGCAGCCGGTTGTCGTCGTCTGATCATATGCTTCTGACGCTGCTGCTGTTGTACTTTAAGAGCAAAACCCGAGCCAAGAATGCCCTAATAAAAAATCAACACAATAGCTTCATTGATTAAATTTCCGATATTCTCAATCTTATTGTAAAAAAACAGGACTAAAAAAGGAAATAAACTTACAGCAGGTAATGCAAAAAATGAAATCCCTAAGAGAGCACAAAAAGATGCTATAATTTTTCCTTGCCAAGTTTTGGGGACAGCATCGCCATAGCCAACAGTGCATAATGTAATCTGCAAATTATTGTCAATAGACTTTGTATGAAAAATGAGAATAATACTTAATTTTTTTACTTAAATAATCTTTTTTTTTTATATTTTATTTTTCAATAGAATCGCACAAGCTAATATAAATAGTATTTTAGTTAATTAAAATAAAAAGAAATTAGCAAAAATTTTAATTTAGAAAATTTCTTAACTCTGACCAGTTGAAAGTATACGGAGAGAAAAATATTGTCAAAATAATTATCCAGCGTAACATCAAATAGCGTTTCATTAAAATAATAATTCGGTTATCTGATTTGAAGATTAATTTGTTTAACTCAATCATACTGTGAAGAAGGTAGTAGAAGCGGGGAGACGGAGGGATATCGCGAGCAGCTAGAGCTAGCACCATGGGACTCAACAACGCAACGAGCGAGCGACGGACACGAGTCACCACTACCGCGACCGCGTCCGATTGCCCATGTCACTTCGATTTAATTATTTGGAGTGTTATTATTATTATTATTATTATTATTATTATTATTATTATTATTATTATTTTAAGCTCGATTATCATCATATTATTATTCCTAAATTACTATTATTATTATTATTATTATTATTATTATTAATTAAATATTTGAGAGTTATTGGAAAACAATTATTATGATTTTTGTTTACGATGATTGTTATTGTTTATTATTCGGTTTTTTTTTTCATAAACATTCATTATTATATTATTATGTTATTTTAACGATTGAAATTATTGTGTCATGACCTCATAACGTAGTATGAAGAGTGTAAAAATTATTCTAAATCCCGAGCGAAATTAGTGAGGAAAAGGAAAATAATTTTGAAATAAATCAAAATACTTAGAAGTTGGCCGACTGAATGGAAAGAAAATGAAAGAATAGCGATTGAGACTTAGAAAAATTCCGAACAACACGACGAAAATATTTTTCGATAACGAAAAACTTAGAAAAATCCCGTCGATCAGCGAGCTTTTGCGCGAACCCCAATAAACGGCTACGAAGGAAAAACTTCTCGTGTCGACGCGGGTTCAAATGATCGTTCAGTTCCGTCACGGAAACCCCGTTAATCAACCTTTATGTGGGTGAATTTTTCGTCCGGAGATTTTCAACCGAGAAATTCAAAAGGGTCCACTCTACCTGGTGCGTACTACAACGCAGGTGAATGACCATTTCACCCACGGGGAAAAGGCGATTCTCCACCTAGAGGCCTTCAGCCAAAGGGTGGTAGGTGACCACAGCCGAGTAGGTGAAAGCAAGGTGGATGTTATTCACTTTCCCCTTGGGTATCCCGGAATAGGGCCTGCGGGGCGTCACTAGCTATCCGTCAGGAACTGGGAATTAGAGATTGGTAAATATTAGCCACGAGAATTGCTAAATCGACAGGAAAATGATATTACCGACAACGATAAAATCAGTCACCGTTTTGTAAATTTGAAAAAATTATTAATGTCCATTAGAATAAAGAGGTTCTGTTATTATTATTAGAATCTAAAGTTGACTTTGTTTAAAATTTTAGTAAGAGTTTAGGGCCCCTCTCAAAAATTAGGTAAAAAAAATTTTTTTTTCATTTTTTGTCCTGTTATGACCTCTATGATGTTTTAATATTTTGGGCCAACATTTGATAAGCGAGGCATAATGGACCACTTGAAAAAACATTGTAACGAAAAATGTATTTTTTTTCAAATTGTGGTAAATTTAAAGAATTCATTATTTTAAGCTTTTTCAGGTCAATGGTATTCATCTTTGGTAAAATAAATTAGAAAAAATTTAATTGGACTGAAAAATTTTATTTATGTAGATTTATTATAATAAATATTCAAAACATCTCAAGTTTAATTATTTAACCTATTGCAAGTTTTATTATGGAAAGAATTTCTATTGTATTCTAAATTCAGAATTGATTATTTATCGGCCGTCTTTAATTAACATCATTGGGCCATTTTGGTAGACCGAGTAAGGTTCCAGCCGTTACCCGTTGAACGGCCAATCTTGGTTGCCATTACTGTACCAGGCTAGTATGCTTGGCATCCAATCATGGCCCGATAGTTGGTCATTCATAAAACCCTACACGGGAAGCTTTCTAGGACCTGAAAACGTCGAGATCTGGTGAAAACTCGATTTTCGAAAAATGGGGTGAAACCAATAACTTCTCAATTTTCTTAGGGGGAATTAAAAAAAGTTTTTCATATGATTTTTTGGAGAGGGGGCCGTCGTGCCCCAGCAAAAAAATTTTTTTTTTCGATTTTCTGCAAAATTTTGACTGATTTATTCGAAATAGACAGAAAATAAACGAATTTGATGGTTGAAAACCACAAAAAGAAATAACCGGCTTAAAGGCGCCGTCGTACCCACTCTCTTCTACCCTCGTGAGAACCCTGGACTCCGGCGAGATTTATATCGAACCGGGGGTAAAAAAAGTACAAAATTATCCGTCACAAGTCAGCGAATAGCTCGCATATACATATACAGCGTATAGCAAAAACAGCGATCTATATTCTCGTTTTGACAATATTTTTCTCTTCGTGTAGAACAAATCCTTAAACGCTTTGCAGATGAAGCGTGCAAAACTGTTTGAAATGTGCAGAAACAATAGAATAGTTTAATTTTTCCAAAAGATAAATTGGTACCCACTTATATCATTTTAATTCAATGGTATTTCTTATTTTCAAATATTATTAATTATATTACAATAACTGTACTTAACATTGTTTGAAATAGAAATAGAATTCCCTTTCATTTTATAGAGTATATGTTTGTAGTTATAATTAACTACAATTGTAACTTTTTTATGGATAATCATAAAATGGGTAAATTTTTTATTTATTTTTATATAATGCGTTTTATTTCGCAGAAAGGATTTTATCATAGAATCAAACTTGAATAATAACGGTAATGATTCTAAAGTGAATATGCTTCAGCAAAATTAATACAATTGTGAACTGTAAATACAGTACATTATTATTCGTAATATGAATAAACTTGGCAGTACTTATTTGTACACTATTGTTGCGGAAACATATTGTGGTTTTCATGATATAATATAACATTCACTAAATACTTTACAAAATCAAGTATTACATGTAAACGCATTTATTCAAGTGTTCATTATTTTCGGGGTTGATTTTCTTCAGTCTCTTAAATATTTATTTTTTAGAGAGATGTTTTCAGGACCAGTTTTTCAATCCTGTACATATTTTATCCCGAATAAAATTTCATTCTGAATTTAAAAACTAGCTCTTAAGATAATGGATAACTCTGGATATTTAAATGAAACCTTACAAACAATGCATTACATTTAAGCTAAAAAAATTTTTTTTTCGAAATGATCCCGAAGTTTCATCAGAAGATATCGAAATAAAGATGATAGCAATAATAATGTTGACAATTGGCTGATTTCCAACACTAAAGTATTATTTATTCAAGAAACTGATGATTTTAAATGAACTGTTCTTACATAGTAACATTGAAGCTCTGAAACTTTGAAAATCAATTTCTATTAAGTTAAGATATTCCTTACCACTCCCCACCAGAGTGCCTTTGCGTAGTTATTGAAGTGCTCATCATCACGCTCAGCTAAGTAAACTAGGAAACTTGCAGATATTAGTCCAAGGAAGCCAATATATAAAGTTGTAAAAAGTTCCTAATTAAGATTCATGAAATATTATTAATTATTAAATTAATCAGTTGCAATTTACTTAAACTAGGCGTAGTGAAATTATAATATTACTTGACGGTGGGCATAGACAACGCTGCCAAGTAATTTCCATGATCCTCCACGACGGTCCATACGAACCATTCGTAATATCTGAAAAAATCGAAGACCACGAAAAGCGCTCGCTGCAAAAACTTGACCGCTGCTTCTCATTGCCAGAACTACTATACTGGCCATAATGGTAATGACGTCTAAGTAAATAATTCAATAAATATTTATTTTCTTTTTCTTCAAGAAAGTAAAAAGACTTTTTGGATAAGTTAATATGAGAAAAGAAAAGGAGAAAAAAAATAAAAAGAAAAAACTTGCCTATAATGCAAAAAGGTCGACGAAGAAATTTTAGTCGACCCATTATTGTTTGGTAACGGGAACGACATCCTGATGACCAAAGCCTTTAATAACAAAAATGTTTATTACTATTATTATTAATAATGTGAGTTTACGATATTTTGAGAGCCTTCTACAAAAAACATGTCAATAGAAAATTTTTATAGATCACTCATGATTTAAAAAAGATTAAAAAATTATGAAAAATTGATTTTTAGTCGATTTAATAACAATCTAACTGTTGCATTTCTTCTTATGTTGTAACTTTTGAAAAACTTTTTTATTTACTGACTCAGCTCGTCGAGTTTGTTCTGGAAAAACCATTAGTTGAAAAGTTTATGTATGCATGTATTTATATATTTATATATTTATACGATGTAATGCAGTTTGTCATGACGATAGCGTTTACAATTCATAACGTATATCAATGGAACTCAACACACTCAAACTTTGGACGTTAAATCAATAATAGTTTTGTTATCCATAAATTCACTCTTAAATAATTCAAACTGATATCTACTTTTATTTTAGCTGCCAAATGGCCTTTTTTATTTGTTTTCAATTGAGATTTAATTTTGAAGTCAATTGATCTAGCTTCTTGATGATACTCAACAAATGAAAACAAAAAAATTTTTTTCAAGTTTTTTTGGGATAACTTTTTAATTTCTTTGAGTTACGTATAAACAAGTTTCTGCTTGAAAAGCTCGGTTTAATGTCTGAAAAATTAAAATCGAACCACGCGTTAAAAAATGTTGCTGTTTGAAAATCTCAACAACATTTTGATCTAAAATAATTCTCAGATTTTTTAATAAAAAAAATTAACCGAATTTTAAGTCAAATTTTTAAAAAATAGTAATTATTATTACCTTATTTAAAATTATATTTTTGCTTAACTTTAAAACCTCCGTCAGGTGTAAGAACAAAATTTTCAGCTTCAAAATAAAAATTAATTAAATTTATAACCAAAAATTACAAAATTATTATAACGACTATTAAAATTCATAGTTTTTGATAGCGTCGCCACTTTACAACGGATCTTTACTAAATTCGAAGTCAAGTTCGAAGATGAGCTTGATTGTTCAAGTAATTAAGAAATGCCAGGATTTCAAAATCATAAAAATTTACATTTCTTCATTTTTTTACTCAAATAACTTTTGAATGGGATAACTTATTGAATTTCTTTAAATTGCATCTGAAAACTCTTTAAATAAGCTTCAATTAAAGTATCATATCATATGCGTAGTCTTAAAATTAAGTCCTATTCCGCTATGCTAATTATGAAATTTGCTGTTGCACTCGTTTTTTTTTTCTGTATATTTTTTTTTCTTTTATTCATTATGAAATTTACTTCCATTTCGGCTGCCGTATGGCCTTTTTTTAATACTTGCAGTAATTTTTTTATACAGATTATAATTTTTCTGTTTATGAAATTTTTTTAATTTGGAGTGACTCCTAAAAATTTAATAACAACGCTCATTATTAAAAAAGAATTTTAAAACATGATATATACAAGCATATTTTCATAGAAAACTCAAAAATATTACTTTAAATAAAACACTTTTGAATGAATTAGTAATTACCGAAAACAGAATTCCCCGCTGAACCATATTAAAACAACAAGTTCCATATAGTAAAGCAGTAAACCAGCTTCTTTTTCGTATTCGTCAATAGTACTAAAGACTGATAGTACTAGACACATGAAGACCATAAAGAACCTAATAAATTAAAAATTTTTACATACAATCAATACTCTCATAATTAATCTATATAATAACCAACACGGAAAAAATAAATGTGAACACCTATGCATACATGAAAAAAATATAAATTTTTGCTATCGAAAACGGACTAAAAGTAGCAAGAGTTATTTTGAATAAGTAATTTACCTCTTACCGTTTTTCGGAAAATTTCAAAGTTTTTTTTCACATATAAACGGATATATTCAAAAAATATGAAAACATATAGGCAATCATAAAAAAAATTGTTCATATTTGTTTTCTGTGAAAAAAATATAAATTAGATCTATGTTGCATACGAATTTTAAATCTTTGCTTTTATGTTTTCATATATGTATGCATATATGTTTTTCCCGGGGGGGAGAGAGCATAATTAAAGGTAACCAGACGTTCTAAATGACTAAATTTGACGAAGCTTACACGATCATGTGGTAAGTGATAGCGTAAACGCCTCGAGGCCGCTCAAGAAAATTATAGAAGTTGGTCTGGATTCTACGATATCGGGCGTCTCTGCGTGTCGCCCTGTAGTTTATCGGTCGGCCCAATAATGACATTCTCGGCGCAGTCAGGCGTCCTCTTCCACCTCCTTCGCTTCCTCTATCTCCGACTGTCCCTCGGCCTGTGATAGTTTCGTCGTCGAAGTTTTTACCGTCGTTTCTACTCGACAAAAAGAAAAATGCTTTTATTAAACATAATATTGGATAAGTAACAATAAGAAAAACGACGATGTCAATAAATAAAAAAAAAATTTTTTATAAGATAGAGAAAAATATATATACTCAACCTTTCTAGTGTTTCAATTGTACGAATTGTCGACTACTTTGTACAGTAGAAATACAGTGATATAAAATATTATTCGTATCAATGATAGGTATCTCATCTTCATAAATATAAAATCAAAAAGCAATAATACATATAGCTACAGTGGAGTAGAAAGAACGCGATTTGTAAGAGAGCCAAACCGCCATCGATCTCCTCATACCTCATACTTCAAATTTTATTATTATATGATGTTATATATATTCGATAAATGTATATATTGACCCAGAATATCAGGGCATTTTTATTTTATATAATAAATAATGATGGTCTTTTATTACTACAATCTAAAATACGTTTGAAAAATAATAGATTGATTCTCCTTGATCAATATAAATTTCGACATCATCGAGTGCTCGAGTATTAATTATTGTTCTTATAAATAAATTAATTGTTATGGTATATTAATAATTTATAAAAGTGTAGGTGATGAATACGGGCATGTATACTAAAAATTTTTTTTGTTTAATTTATTGTAATTGATAAAGAAGCTGAAATAGAGTCGACAGAACTTCCAAAATGAATCAAAACTACTTTTAAATGTTTTCACACAAAAATCTTCTTTTTTTACGACAAAAATAACTTATAAAGTATTAACTTTTTTTGTTTTATTAAACAAGACATAATCATTAAAAATTGTAGAAAAGGTAGGGAAAATGATCTCGAATAAATGAAAAAAAATTTACCGTGCGACTGTCGATGTCTTCACGGGAAAAATAAAACATCATTGGTTACTATTTTGTACAGTAGTCAGTATACTATAGTGTATTAATGACATTAAAGGTTAGATGTATTAGAAGCATAGTGAGGGCTGTGCAGCAAACGACTGATTATTATCTGCACACAACTGAAAACTTTTCGAAAAGAATTTAATACTGAGCCGAGAAATCTCAATCGTGTGATAACATCAACACACGACTGAGTACTCTTTGCACAGTACTCAGTCATGTGCAAATAGCATCCAGTCATTCGTTACACAGCGTTCACTTTTGTACACATCCCAAATGATATTTTGAGCCTCCGAAATTTCTCGAGTCGAAATATAAGTTCTGTTTTAGGTAGTCGAAATTTTTTCTCGACTTAAATTAAATCCAGAAAAAGCTACGATAAAAAAAAACATTATACTATTGGGTACTGTATGAACGTACGTCTAGTTTAATTATAACTCGAGGAGTTTTGTTTCTTAATAACAAGTTTACGATGAAACCAGAAGTTAAATAATAATAACAATATCATTTATATTATTTTAAATCTAAGGGCGCAGGTTCGAATCCCACTCAGGCACATAATTTTTTAATAATGATTATAATAATTTATTATAAAAATATAAAGCTACTAAAAACTCGTCCATACGTTAGAAAGCATACCACTGTTCTCATCATGATAATTATTTATGAAATCATAATTATTGTATAATTAGAGATATTTGATGAAATAATTAAATTTGACTCAATTACTAAAGCTGAAAATAATGATGAAGAATAATATATTACACCCCTTGGGAAGTAAGAAAATAGAAGGGAAAATAAGAAAAGCCTCAGATCACATGTTTGTTGGCCGAGGCGAAGCCGAGTCTCAGATCATTTCTGACTATAAGATATAATCCGACTAGAAATTGTCCCAGTACTTATATTGAGGCTTGCTTGGGATTTGGTGGGGCAAGACCTATAGGTATATCACATTCGGGAACCTTTTGGGATATCCCAACGAAAAAATTGATGATTTTGCAATAGCTCTTCCCAACTAGGGCCTAGTTAGGAACTTATTGGGAAAACCGAAACTCAATCAAATACTAAAAACATCGGTTTTGTCTGAATGGGATCAAGTTGGAAACGCGTTGGGATAACCTAATGTAGAAATAATTCATCTTTACTATTTTTAACAGATGCGGATCTATTTGGGGCCCATTTGGGATATCCTTAGATTCTGATTAAATCAATTCAAGTTTAAATATAAATAAGAAAAATTTTTGGACTAAAGAAATGATATCCTGTAAACATTTAAATTAATTTCGTTAAAACTTTAGACCTTAAAAAGAGAAAATAATTTTGACAAATTTGATTGCTTTGAATTAAGTAAATTCTTGATCTAAGTATAATTGATTACACAAATTTTCTACTTTATTGAAAACAATCAAACTTTTCTTTGTTAAAGTTATTTTTTCATAATGAGTAAATTCCTAAAAATTAAAAAAGAAATTTCCCTAAAACAATTTTAAAATTAAAATTCAAAACGTTTGACTTTACTTGAAACTTCGTACTTTGAATATTTATAAACTTTTTGTTGTTTACATGATCTATATTTTTCTTTTATTTCTCTTTCACTTTAATTTTTATTAGAAGTATCAACTGTCCGAAGTATTTTTTTTATTTTATTGTCCGTGACAGTAGCGTAAAATCACCGTATTTCGACAGTATATTGAGCGTACGGTGTCGGTCATAACATCGTAGATTCACTTGCGTTTGCACCGTATATATTTTGTTAATTCACAGTGAATATCGTTCACAACTGTATCCGATGCAGACTGACAACTCGCTCGGTAACAACGGACTTTATACGGTGAAACGACCGTGAAACAACCGTTAATCGACTGTGCTTTCACCGTGTTGCCGAATCCGCCAGGGACGATCGAGTATTGATAATAAGTGAATTTTTATAGTTTTCTTTAGTTTAAAAAAAATAAACGTCATACTTTATGATTAAATTTTTTAAGTGGATGTACGATGGTGACTATAATAGGAATGATTTTTTCATAAATGATAAATTGAATGAAATATCAGATAAGCTCTCTTATGACGAAAGTGATGATGATGAACATGATGAAGAATAGGATGAAGGAAGTGAACAACAACCTGAAAGTAGTGACGACGAATTATTCGATAATGTAGAAGATAGATTACATGATATTGAAGGACTTCATCAACAAAGTAAGTAACAATACAATTATAAATTGTTTAAATGTAAAGTTAGCAGTTATTTTTGAAAATAATTAAATGGATTTAATTTTAACAGTTAAAACAAAAGCAATTTCAAATTGTATTAGAAAAATATTTTTTTGTTTCTAAGTGCATTTTTTTGTATTTTTATTTATTTTTTTTTTTTCAAATTAATTAAAATAAAAAATTTTTTAGTTGAAAAAAAAATTATCAGGCATCTCTTAAAATCATTTTTTATGAGTATGATTAATAATCAGATTATAGTAAATGTTCAATAATGTTTTAAAAATCCTTTTTCTAATACACGAATCATTAGTAAAAGATTAGCTTCCAGTCCTGAAAATCGACTCGACGACACAAAAATTTTGACGGCGATGACAACAGTCATACAATGTGCTCGAGATTTGGATGGCCATCGTCTTCTTCGTTTAGAAACATTTTATTAATTGGAATTATTTAATCCTTATAACTTTTCAAATAATCAAATTTTCTTGGTAATTTCCAGTTTGTGTTTAATTTGTAGACATATATGCTACATCATGAGTGCAATAATTAAGCGAGAACAGACTGGGATTACTCGATCGGGAACGGATCGGAATTGCCTCACCGGGCCCCAAATACGTTTTTGCGTTACATCCCAATTTGGGATCCCAATTGGAAAACCAAGTTGGGTCCCAAGAGGGAGCACGTGGAAATTTCCAGTCGTAAACCTGTTCATAGTCAAATGATAATGTTAAGTGCGCATGCGCTAGAAAACAAATTGCGGAGATATTACGAGGTATACTCGAAGATTCTACTGAGTATAATTCAAATTATGCAGGAAAAAATCTCAGATTATATCCAGTGGAATTTTACGCGGTATTATCTGAGATTTTACTGGAGGAAATAGGAGATTATAATTAATATAGCCCAGATATCACTCAGTATAATCTGGATTATACTAGCTACTATCTGAATTTTTTTTTTCACTATATCTGGAATCTTATCCAGAGTAATCTTGTTCTTTCCATGTAGGGTCAGAAAGAGGCAGAATATCTATTAGATTTTATGACTAACTACATTTAAATTACTAACCAACTTAAGGACATTCAATGCCAATTTTCGAAATAATACCAAAGTTTTAAATTTTTTCTATCGAAACATTTATAAATAAATTTAAATTTCAAATCAATTCGCTACATTATTTTCAACAAGTTTTCAAAATTCATTCTTATAAACGGGCGTATATGGGAGTAATTTTTGAAAGTGCTATAGTTGTTGCTCTAATAATCCCATCACTATAAATTATTCAGTACCAAATAATTAAACTTTTCTGAACACATGATTATTCTTTTTTGAGATTAACAATCGGTTTGTTGTTTGATTATTAACGAAATAAGAAGCGAATTTTAGTTAATGACATCATTTGTGTCGCGAATTCAAGAAATGACGGCAACAAAGTAAAATGACACAACTGCGGAAAATTTGAATGACTAATTATCATTTATAAGCCTACAATTTTTTTTCATTGATCATTACTATGATCTAATTTACTTAGTGAATTGATCTAGTTTATGATCTAGTTTACCTACATTCCCCAATGATTTTTTTTTTTTAATATTACTCTCTTTTATAATTATTGAAAACAAAAATCACTTGATATTGTTTTCTGTTTACGTTGCGCTTACACACTAATGAACTGAGTTATCACATAACACTCCTGTCGGGCTTGAGCTCCGGAGAAAGAATTTATTGACGAAAATCGTAGCACCCGGGATTCGAACCTATCACCTAACGCTCGTCAGTCTCACCCGCTAATCGCAACATTACGAAACTGACAAACGACTGAGCATTTTAATAAGTTCACATGAGCGAGTCATAAGCTACGCCTCTACAATGACAATCCATTCGATCAAATATTTAAGGGAGATGAGATAAAAAGTCACGATCACATGTGAAATTATTATGTGCATACTTTAAAAAATCGGGAGTGAATTTTTATTTTCATCATTCGGAGTTCTAGAGAGAAGAAATAAAACACTCCATGTACAAAGTGAATTTGGAGTTTTTTTCAGGGGAGTAATTGCGAAATTATTATTATTGTTATTTTAATTTTTTTAGTAGTGCTGTACAGTTTGGCTGACTAAACTAGCCACAAAGTTTAACCAGGTTAATTACTTCATCAGCCAACTAGCTAATTTAAATTAATCGGTTAACTTAGTTAACCAGTTCATCAGCTGAATTAATAACTGGTTAACTGATTAAGTCAACTGGTAATCCGGTTAAGTTAACTGGTTAATTGGTCACACAGTGAAGTTGATATTTTGTCATTTATGAGCTAGGAATTATGATTAAATTATATGCTATCGACGTATGTTGAGAGATGAAATATTTATCAGATAATTAAAATTACGCAGGGGGGGGAGCAAAAATGAGCTCCTTAAGAGATAAATGTTGATATCCTTGAGGTATTTTTCTGGTTTTACTTTTTTTGTAGTATGAAATTTATTTGCATTACTCGAGCGGTACGGAAGATTTCATACTAACTTGACCATCTTTCTATACCTCTACGTGTAAAAGATGCAATTTAGAAAATTAATTACTCAAAAACGGTGCGGTGAATTGATCTGAAATTTTGGTGGTGAATTATTAATGTATTTATCTTTCGATAAAAAAAATTTCATAATTTTCTTGAAATATACTTTTCACGACCGTACTACCTTAAGAGTAAACTATTATATTTTTCAGTTATTGTTCGATTCTACCATAAAATTGTAAGTAAATTAACTGAATTCGATGACAGATAACTCCTTTTTACTATAATAATGTTTCCTGTCGTAGAGAAAACGTGTTCAGATGGAGTACTTGATGGTGAGAATGCATAAATATTTTTTTGCCAATCTCGCAAGTTAATGAAATTTATTTCATGTATTTCTTTTCGAAATATATTATCGATATCATCTTCAAAACTAACACGTCTCTCGAAACTTTAAGAAAGTGTTTTAGGGTTAAAAAGATAGTTTAAATATTTTTCTCTCTCATCTATTTTCGAGAAAGATTAGCTATTAGCTTGAGTATCTTACTTTCCTTACTTATCATATTTACCATAGTCAATTCAATTTTCGAGCAATACTCAACAGTTTCTTCTTTCATATCTTTCTATCGAAAATTTAAATATAAAATATGAATTAAAACATGACTAGTATTAAACTTTAATCGAAATTGAAATTGCGCGCTTTAATCCTTAATCCTGAGGAATCAGAGTCTATTCTTTCGATTAGTATCGAAAATTTCGATACTAAATTACCTTTATTTTAGTCATCAATTTTATATTATCTTTAAAAAGAAAATAGTGCTAAATATAATGAATTAATAAATATCAAGGAGTTATTCTACTTTAGATGAATGAAAAATAAGAATATTGTTATTAATTTTTTTTTCTTTACGGGATTTAGTGATAAGTAGGGCCAGGACTTTCGCAGTTGTTTAAATGAGCATTCATATGTTTAACCTCAAATTTGAATAAAGAAAAAACGCCAACTTCCTGGCCCTAGTGATAAGTATACAAAATATGTAGTCAAAATTTCATAAGGATCAGTTCCAAAGTATCTGAGATTTTTTCTACAGCACAGACCTATCTATTTTTTTAAGACTCCTGTTTATTTGTTATTTTAACCCTAGAAAGAAGTTACAATCAATAAAATTTTTAATTTTTTTTATAGTTTATGAATGTTTATTTTGAGCCTAACAAGTTTTATATCAACAACCATAACAGTATTTAAAAAAAAATTAGTGAAAATAGCGTTATTTTTCATGCATCTAAAGTAGAATGACCCTTTAACTTGGTAAATATCATAAATACAAACATCAATTATCTCGGGTCTAAGAAACGAGAAATTTGAAACAATTCTTGTATTTTTTTATTCAAAAATCGTATTCGTAATTGTTCTTCAAGAATTTATTCCAGCTATGAAATTGTCAGAATTGCGATCATCTAATTTCAAGAAATTAGAAATAATTGAATGTAGGGGAGGGTGGGGCATGGCGGTCCTTCTAGGGCACTACGGCCTCGCTCAAAAATTAGGTAAAAATTTTTAATTTCCCGCTAAGAAAATCGAAGAGTTTCAAAATTCGGAAAGTTATTGGTCCTACCCCGTTTAGCAAAAATCGAGTTGTCGTCAGGTCTCGACGTTTTAAGGTCACAGGAAGCTTCCCTGACTACCCCCGGGATGTTGTCTGTCTGTCTGTATGTGTGTGTGTGTATGGATGTAAACCTCTTATAACTTTTGATCGACTCGACCGATCGGATCGAGATTGATCGAAGAGCTCAAAACCACAACAGATAAAATTTCTTGAACGTTATGAGCTCGTACTTAGCAGGAAGTTCCAGGCAGGGCCTGCAGGGTTAACCGTTTTCCAGATTTTTTTCTTTGAGTTCTTGGCGATACTCAAGACTCCTTAGAATCGTGGTTTTCCCTCAACGACGTTTTCTGAAAGGAGAATCTCTAGATTTTGATGGGACCGTCGTGCCCCAGAAAAAAAAAAATTTTTTTTATTTTCCGCAAAATTTCGACTGATTCATTTGAAATAAACGGAAAATAAACGAATTTGATTGTTAAAAGCCACAAAAAGGAAAAATTGACGTAAGGGGGCCGTCGTGCTCCAGGCTCTTCTAATCTTGTGCGTTAAAAAATTGCTCTTTAAGAGAAAATTTTTTCTCTTAAAGCTATCTCAATCGCACATCGCAAAGTATAAGAAAAGCAACGAATATTATCTCCAATTTTTTGATCATTTCAAGAATTAAGCTTCATAACGACCGCTATATTAAGAGAGTCATCATGAACAATACCAGACATTTTATTGAAAACATTCCATTGTTTAAATGACGTAGATAAACAATTATGTAAATTAATTGCTAAATGGCGTTTAGGCATTTTTAAAGTATCTAAGGTGAAAGAACGCAAATCAAATAAATCATCAACTGCATTTATAGTGATTGTTAGAAATGATTTCAAGTTTTAAAATGGGAACTATTTATCCTTTTACAAAATCATACATAGTACTTACAAGATTTTGAATCACTGTCCTACTTAGTACAGTGTAATCTCGACAAACTGTTTTCATCAATTGTAAAAATTAAGCACCTTCTGAAAAAGACAGGGGTAACATGCAATCATTTTTACGAATGATACAGTAATTGTTGAGACGCAGAAAAATAATGTCTTTTTTTTAACATATTTTTATTCTCAGAATTTTTTCAATGTTAAAAAATTCCACGAAACGCGCACACATATAAAACTAGTGATAGAGAAATAGCTAAACTCAGTGATAGAGAATAATATCGGTCTTCAAAACAGCGTCTGTCAATTCTTTTCATAGCGGCTCGCGGCCATAATTTTTCTTCACAAATTAATTTCTTATTATATATCGCTACGATAATCTAATTAACTAATACACAAAACCACGAACGGCGGCCGAGCTCACCTCGATTGTGCTCTCTCCTTGAGACACAATTCAATCATTCACATACATACACACATTCTCATTTACACATATTTGCTGTACACTTCGAAGAAGTTTTTCCTCAATTTCGGCTGAGGTTTTCCTCCTCTGGGGAAATAAACTTTCATCATTATTGGGCCCCTAAACAAGTGAATTATGTAAAATTACCTAACCTAACCTGAGAACTTATAAATAATTAATTCTAAGTGCTTAAATAAAAATAATTACGGGAATTAGCCTCATTGGCTAGTTTTCGACAAAACAGTAATCATTTTGAATTTCGGATTCTACAATAAATCTGTTTTATTTAAATAAATATTCCATATTTGAAATATATACTGATGTGAAAAATTTTCTAAAATATCAACAATTCATTTATCAAAACTGTATAATTATTTTCATTGTAATTACATGTAATAGAGATTACTTTAATTTAATAATTTATAGTATATTACACCCCTAGGGAAGAAAAGTAAGAAATGTCTCAGATCACATGCAATTGTTGGCCGAGGCGAAGCCGAGGTCAACAAACATGTGATCTGAGGCTTTCTTATTTACTTCCCGAGGAGTGTATACTATTTTTTTCCCCGACGAAGGCGTAAAGCGGAAACTTCGTTTAGCGCAGCGGGGCTAAAGTTGACGCTTTACGCCCGGAGGGGAAAAAAAGTTGTTTTATATTTTTTAAAAGTATAAAACCGTAATTAACCGGCACCTAACAATTCAAATAATTTAAATAATCCACTCAACAAATAGAAGCTATTTTTCAATTTTACTGTTACTTTTCAATTACATTAGATCCAGATTATTTTATTAATTAAACATCTTAATTTTTATTTTATATTTTTTTTATTAAACACAGCACTCTTACTCAAATTTAATGCTTAATTAAAAATTAATTTATTATATTTATTTACTAACCTACCAAATACTTGTTTACATTTGGCATTATACTATTAACCATTCTAAATAGATTTATTTTTACCTTGCCTATATTCACGCACCTTCATGCTCTCACTCTGGCCAACACATTTTCTCCCCCTGAACTATGAAAGTATATAGCGTGGATACGACTTATAAATTCCATTTGCAGGCATTAATGTCCCCGATTGTACATACACACGGGGCCATACTCCATAATTGATGACAACGAGTGCATTTGATTTACTCATTCATCCGAGTGGTGTTTACATCAACATAGCCTCTAATTTGCCTCTTTTAATGAATTCTATGGTGATAAATCCTTATAATTTCGATAAAATCATGGATCAAAATTGAATATCAATCAAATTTTTAATGCCAACTCGTTGAAAGCACAAAAACTGCAATTATTTTTTGGGAAGATCAAATAATATTGAATCATTTTTTTTCATTCAATATGTATGATTGCACGCTAAAATAATATAAAATGGGCATCAAATATTCAAGAGAAAAATTTTCTCAAGGTGATAATTTGAATTAAGAAAAAATTACTTCCATCAAGAATAGAATTTCAAGAAAAATTTTTACTTTGGCCACCACAACTTCGGTCTTCCTTCAGGCACCCGAAAATTTTCTTGAGCCAAGAATTTTGTTCTCCAGTCAAGAAATTTTTTTTTCTGTGTGCTAATTATTATTATTATTATTATTATTATTATTATTATTATTATTATTATTACATGGAAATAAATTTTCTTTAAAAATTACCGTTAAATTCACTGTAATCATGAGGCATAATACGGCTCTTTTATTTATTATCCCTTTTGGAATACAAATTACGAAAAAATTTATTTATTTTATGGTAGACCTAATAAAATTAGCCGAAAACATCAAATTTAGGGTGGACTACGGCAAAATTTGTTAAAAAAAAATTAAAAATGATCTCACTTACCGATAAATAATTAGGTCGTGTCATCTGTCTTACGATTACTGTGAACTTATTACACCTGGTTTCGTTGGAAAAAGATGTTAGAAAAATAATAAAAATAACAAATATGTGGTTAATGTTTACGATTAAAACAGCATTTTGTAGGTCTGGGTTAATCATACTTTTAGTCTGTGTCATCTTGTACGGTCAAAACAAGCGTTTGGGAAAGCGGAAAATTGAATTTCAAAGAATTTTAATACTCTTACGACTAAAACCTAACTTGAATTTCGACTCGGGCTACTAGGAGAACTTGTAGGCCAATGTTATGGTGTTATGTTTAGGAATTTTTTAATTTTTTTGTTGCTATTGCAACCGATCCTATAGTAACTGTCGCGACCTTAATTTTTCGTAATGTTTAAAAATCCTCCTATCAGCATAAAAAAAGTTTTACTTCAAAATAAAAATAGTTGCGAAAAAAAGACGAAAAAAAATTTTTGGTAGTGAAGCACTTTCTAATGATTGTTATTATGAGTCGTGCAGTATAAAAAGAACTTGAAATACATTTGGTAGTTAGAGAGGTGTGTAAAAATTGAAGGGGATAATTAACAATTGTTTGGAGCTTAACATCGGATGGATCAGGTACTTTATGAATAAAAATACCTGATTGACTTGTCCACCATGTCGAGAGTTTGAAATCTTACAGACGACGTCGCGTAGTAGGAGGTGACGCCGGAAGGCTTTCCGTCGCGAGTCTTGGAGTCTGGTTCTAAGCTCGTCGATCGTAAGACGACATGCGGGGTCAGGAGAGAACGATGTAGCAACGCCGGACTGCCACCCGTCGACAGTGGCTCCGACGTCATTATCGCTGGGCAATCATTAATTACAGACATTATTTTATTCCCCAAAAAATTCTTAATTAATGTATATCATACATGAATAGTCTTGTATATTTTGTCATATATAATATTAGAAAATGTATAATTATTTAAATTTATAATATATAATGAACTATCCACGTATACAAAATATATTAGCTACCGACATCGCACTGACCCGTTTATAAAGGTCAACCGAACAGTGCTCACCACTTGATCGTCAGCTGATCCTTCTCTTGGATCCGCTCTTAAAACTCATGTCTTGGTATAATTCAATTTTCTTCTCATTTCTTGTATATCTGTAAAATTAAAAATAAAAACAACCCCACGTATCCATAATCTATATTACTTTTATAAAGCTGGCCATCAATATTTGCCATACAGCGCTTTTGCATTATCACATTATCACTTCATGCATCATATATTGTAATTATGCTTTTTTTAATTTAATATTCCACTTAAATGGAATTTTATAGAGCATAAATTATTAAAAATAGAACATGCGAATCGTAAGCTTTTTCAGGAATGGTTTGGGTTAAAAATAATTGATAGAAAAAATAAAAGCTTTTTCCAATTTATCAATTGTCAATCACAACGCCTACGTGATTGGCTAAAAAAATTTTAATCAAACAAAAGTATACTCTTGTAGTTTCTAATGAAAATTATTGTTGTTATTTTTTTTAAATATTTGCTTTTAAATTCTGCATACTTTTTTGTTCACATTAACAAGTATACTAAATAAAATAATGATATGATTCAAAAAAGACTTTCTCCAAAATTTTACTCTTGTTCCGAACTATAAAAAAAGAAATAAAGTTTTGAATCAGTTACTTAAAACTTATAACTTTAGGATGAAGAGCAAAACATTCTTCATTCAATTTTACTTTCTAATGAAGTACTTTATTGTTTAAAAAAAAATATATAATATAAATTTCTTCCACTAATTTATTTCGCTGGGATTAAAACAGTAACGATGCTAATTTGAAAAATGTTGACTGGCTATCTGATCTTAAATCACATTCAAATTAAGCAGTTCTAACTAATTTGGGAAAATACGAGACCTGTTCCATTTAAATTAAGCTACTTAATTTAAATATAAGGTAGAATTTTCTAAGAAAGTTAAAAGTTGAGAAAAAAAATTTAGTGGTTCTTGTTAAAAGAGTAGATAACTCTAGTTAACATTTATATTATTTGTGTTGTTTTGATCAAAACAATAGTGAATTGTATGAAATTAGGGTGTTCAATTTGATAGTATATAAATGGAAAATCGGCGTAGAGTGGAAAATAGAGTATCATTACAGGTATAATCCGTATAGCTACAAGTAGCAGTCTGGATAGCGACCGTCGCGATCGATTCAGGTTCCATGCACGATAGTATTGCTACCGTTAGTATACAGTTTTCCTAACCTCACTATCCTCTAGATAGAAATATGTGTATTTTTACAGTAACACTATCGTATCGTGCAGAGTAAAAAACTTTTTTTTTTTAGTGTCCCACTATAGATACGATATAATGTGACTGTAAACTGAGTGACAAGTAAACTTGATTCAAGAAAAAAAATTTTGGTTTAAGGTAGTTCTACCGTTACCACAGGTGTCAAATTAGTGCTTTGTGTAATTTGGTTTCAGTAGTATTTTTATTTGGCAACGCCGCGGGAAAGCTAAAGAGACAGAAATATATTCTGTTTCACTCAACATATGAGTTTATGTCCATTGGTGTAGGTTTGAATTTCACGCGCGGCCTAACCTTTTCTACGGCGTTGCCACATTTAAATTGGCTAGTACTTTTTTCTCAATTACTTATTAATTATTCTTATCACAAGCTCTGAGTTTATTGTTTTATTTGCACGAAATATTCAATAAATTTTCCTCTTTCTATTGATACCAATATTATAGAAATCTAAACGACCAGTTTTGTGAAATAAAATAAAGTCTGTAATTTCTCATGAAGATCAATGGTGAAGGAAAAAATTTATAAATATTAATATCTTTTTTTCAGTTCTCTGTAGGCTTCCAAAA
The DNA here is from genome assembly GCA_000956155.1 of Cotesia vestalis. NCBI lineage: Eukaryota > Metazoa > Arthropoda > Insecta > Hymenoptera > Braconidae > Cotesia > Cotesia vestalis. The sequence continues at coordinate 196,942 of JZSA01000551.1, read as the reverse complement.
ATTTTACTGCTTAATTATGATTTTATAAAGTACCTATATGCCAAGTTTCAATAAATTCTGAACGTCAATTCTAAAACCGGTAGTACTGCCTTACGAATTTTTTCTCTTCACTAAAAATATATTTTCTTCAAAATTCAACGCTTTTTTTTTAAAACTGTTTTTTTAACTAGTCTCCAGAAGATCTCAAGAATGAATTGACTTATGGCTTTGAGTTTTCAAGGATGTATTGAACACATGTATCGATATCGTCTAAATTGAGATAATTCGGAAATTTCAAGCCGTTTTTAATTTTTTCATTTTAAAATGTAATCTAAAAAAATAATAGAGATAACTGTCAAACTTTATCTTCAACATGGATGTCTTTGGAGTGGTAAAACATACGTTGTAATGACGATTTTCGTTTGAAAAATTGATACTTATTGTTAAAATATCAATTAATATATAATTAAAAATACAAGATTTTGTGTTTTTATCTCTCGTAGAAAAAAACATTTTCAATGAAAGGTAGAAAAAAAAGCGGTCTTCGAACGGGATTACCCCCGCCCTCAATAGAGATTATACTATTTTAGCTTGACTAAATAACATTTTAAATAAAACATCTACGATTCTGACTAAAATTTAAAATTTGTCAAAAAAAATAAAATTACTTTATACAATTGAAGATAATTGTTCTTTATTAGATAATCATATTGATTAATGGTACTATACCACTCTTTGAATCAAGTCACAATAGTTATTGATCAGAGATAAAAATATCTTAATCCAAAAATTCATAAACAGTAAATTCAATTTTCAAATCAAGATAATCTCGGTTACTGTCAAAATAATTATTTTCTTTTAGTTCAACATTATTTCTCTTTAACCAAATCAGTTGACGTATAGAACCATAACATCAAAAAATAAAATAAAAGTAACCCTAGATGTCTCATTAATCAATTGTATTAAGTTTATGAGCTCTCATCTATTATTTCAGTAAATTACTTTTTTTTCGACAACAAGATGAAAATAAGAATACTTAAGTATAATCACCATTTTGCACAATAGTGTGAACATAAGATAGCGAAAAATATATATGTCAAAAATATAAGTGACATATGTAAAATATATGTCGCATATACTTACTCAAAAAAAAAAAAAATACGTCGTCTTATATTTTTTAATACACAGAAAAAAAGGCTGAAATATATTTACGTATAAATATCAATATAAATGTGTGTGTCTGTTTTATTGACGAAATTCTTCAGAATTTTTGTAGTTCCAATTTTTCAACTTGCCGCAAAGAAAATCAAGAAATTATTGGTTTTTCGAAAATCAAGTTTTCATCAGATCTCGACGTTGTAAAGTCACAGGAAGCTTTCCTAACTACCTCCGCGATATTGTCACTATGTCACTATATCTTTATGTGGGGGGGGGGGTGTAAGTAGGTGAACCGCTTATAACTTTTGAACGACTAATCCGATCGGAACCTACCAAACGGCATTCAAAAGAGTTCCCTCAAACTTCGATTTCCTGTGAATTTGAACCAATTCGAATCGATAGATTTTGAGAAATCTCAAAAAGCTGAGAAAAAAAATTTTTTTTAATATTTTGAAATAACTTTTGAACGGCTTTATCAATCAACTTCAAAAACTAATCAGTTTTTAACCTTGAAAAACCACGTCAATCCTCGCTGGGCCGGTAAAAATCGGTTGATTCGTTCGTGAGATACCGTAAACGAAAAAAAATTTTTTTAATTAAATTAAAAAAAAACTCCGAAATTTTTTATCTGATCAATTTGCGTTTACAAATTGTTCATAGCACTTAAAAAACTGCATCGATTGCTGCTAACCGCGTAAAAATCGGTTAACTCATGCAAAAGCTATAGCAGATTGAAAATTAAAATAATACTGTTTTATCAAACTTCCATCAGATTTTTGAGCTCAAAGAGCTTAAAAGCATCAAACATCTTCATTTCGAACCCGAAGAGCTCAAAAATATTGAAACAGGCGGCAAAGTTGCAAGCTCTTAATGACTGAATTCAGCTGGAAATTGCAGGGATGGCCTTAAGGGTCAACCGTTTTCCAAGTTTTGTCTTTTAAATTAATTAACTGCTTTATTAGAATGCTGTTTAAAAAACTAACCGATTTTTAATTGTGAATTTTTTGTTCTTTGTAAACTTGTTATATATTTTCTGAGCCGTAACAAAATTTATTTTCACTTTTTGTTAATTAAAACTGTTTTTCAAGCTAAGCGTCAACAGCTTCTAATTTAATTGCAAAAAACACAGTTATTTTTTTTTAATTTTATTTCTGCTGGTTTGCAGTTGGAAATTAGTGAGACATTCCAGTATAATTAATCACTCAGTTACTTTCGAATTTTCCTCTTGCTTGGCATATAAAAATTAGATTCTTCTATTAAATAAATATTTCATAGCAACTGAAAATGAATATTTTACGAATTTCTTGCGAAAGTTTATAATTATCATAATTTATAAATATAAAAGAAGTATTTTTATAGATGTGTGTTAAAATCAACACTAAATTTAAACTTAGATATTAACACTAAATAACAAACAAATTTTTTTCATTGATAATTAAGACAATAAGAAAAATTTTTTCTCTGGTGTATTTATACAAAAAAATAGGTTTTTCAAATTTTATATTATTGTAAAGATCTTGGACTGAATTCATGTCTTAACAAGTTAATTTATTATAAGTTTTAGGAGTAGTTTTAACGTATAAGTGGTCGTTTTAAATAGATTTAATTTAACTCTGGTCAAAATATCTCATTTTTATTTTGGTAGTTTCACAAAAAATGACAAGGCTAATTATGTTTTTTCTTAATTCAATGTTAGTTAAAAAAATAATTAAATTTTCTTTAAATTATCGTAAACATAGTAATCAAATTAGTAATTTCTTCCCATAAAATGTTTATTGTAGTGTGATTATTAAAAATAAACATCATCATTGTAAATTTTTGGATCGAGTTTTATATTTCTTTACGATTTGCTATTTACTGTCTACACATTTACCCGAGTTGTTTTCTTCGTCATTAATTTTCATAATTTCTTTTTTTTTCCCTGCGATTCATTTTTACATATATTATAGGAGATTTCATAGACTAATCCAGAATCAAAACTCATTCAGAGTTGATAAGTATTCTTTGAAAGTCATTGAGTACTGACAACGTTCATTTAAGGCTTTTCAGCATCATTTAAGACTTGAAATGCTCTTTGAACTTAGGGAGGCTAGATTGAGGCTTACTTGGATTTGTTGAGTACTAATTGAGGATAGATATTTCGATTTGGGATTGTGCTATATAAAATTTTTTTACTCATTTATATAGTTTTGTACATGCACGGAAATGAAAATCAACTTAAATCAAAAGAAAAATTTTTGAATCGAGTAAAATTTATTTAAACCAAACAAAATTTTTTAGCTTGAAAATTTTTGTATTTAAATCAAGAAGATAAAGTTCTTCAAAATTATTTACTTGATTAAAGTAAATTTTTTTTTCCGGTGTGTGAATGTGGTTATATGTCAAATATTAATCCATGTTATAAGGTAATAAGAAAAATTTGCTCACGGATATGTTTATATTTTAAAAGGAATTTTTGTAGTTCAATTTCGTATTATAAAAACGCCATTCGACCACACCCGAAATGGAAGGTAGATTTCACAGAATGAATTATCATATTATACCATTAATTTTCGTCTGACATTAAATGAAATTTATTTTAATTTCATTAGTATCTGTTGAGAATTCTCGATAGAATAACATTTATAATTTGTTTGTACAACACATTGCCTGAAAATGTTTCAATTGCACTCTTAATTTCGATAAAATAACTAAAAATGGTCGAAATATCAATGTTATATACGTCAAATTATAGGTAATTTTATGAGCTTTTACGTGAATTTATCAAAAATTAGCTATCCTTTGTTAATCAAAAGTTATACATCAATGACGTCACCGAAAACGTGATTTTTACTATTTTGATAATTTTGAAGAGCTACCATTTCTAAAATTATTGATGGATTTTGCTCATCTTCGAACTCATTCAAGGTTATTATCCAAAAATTATGGGTACCAAGTTTAATCTAAATCGTTTAAGAATTGTAGGTGCTATCGTGTACACAAGCCGCGTTATATTATATATATATATGTAAACTTGAACCAATACTCGACTAGTTAGATGATATTATAGCAAAATTCCGACTTAATTTTGACATGAGCGCCAATGCAATAGATAGATTTCGATGAAATCTACCTAAAAAATCTTGGTAGGAATTTGTGCCCTTATTTTACCAGCTCACATATTTTTTGGTGGTAATGATTTTTTTATATTAAGTTTCCAGAGTAGTTTTGAATAGTTCGTTGATTTCATGAATTACTTCAGTAACATTTTTCATTAAATTATTGGTAATTGATCTTGGGACAATAATATTATTTTTTTAATTTATTTCAAAAGTACCCAAACTATGTGTATATACTGTGATCGAAAATGTCAAAGAGTCATTAAACCAAAAGTCTGCTATGCATAATTCGTAATTGTCGACAGTCACATGATAATTAGTAAAATTAAAATTAAAAAAATCAAAGGGTTGATTAAATTAAAAAATGTCCTTATCTTTTACATTTTTTGATCTTATGTTCCACTTATAAAAATAAATTTAAATAAGGATTGTTGAAGAAAATGTGACAAAGATAAGTACATGACCCTTCTCTGAACATCGCGAGAAATTACTTGAGATAGCCATTGTTCTGAAAATAATTTTTCTCATCCAATTAGCTGATTCTACAATGATGGCACATAAAGCACTCATAGTTGAGTACTAGCTTCTGGCTAGCCTGATATATATATGTATAGACTCATAGAAAAAATGTGGCTTTTTACGGCAATTTTTTTTTATCTAGTCTCCAGCGACCTCCTCAGTCAATTAGAAGTAAAATTGTGCCGTTGTGCCACTCACAAAGAATATATTGCAGCATGAAAAAAAGAAAATGAAAAAAACGGCCACGAGAAAAATCAAATCTCTAGGGGATACGGTCTTACAACTTATAAAACTCCTATAATTTATCCAAATTGGCTTACACTCGACAACATCGAATACATTTCTCATCCGACTACTAGGCGGGACTTGGAGTAATAGTCAATACAAAGAACAAGCCAAGGCTAATTTATTTTTTTTTCTTTTTCATTTACTTTATATTTTACCTTCTTTGTCTCAATAGTCAATAAAATAAATTATTGATTCTTTAGATTAAAAGACTAGCAATTTTAATATCTGAGTATAATATAAATTGAATAAAGAACAAAAATTCTTTTTATAATTAGTTGAAATTGAAACTGAAATTAAAAAAAAGAACCAATAAAACGAATATATTAATGTCAAGATGGTAAATGTAATTAACTGAAGTGGCTTTTAGTCATAACGAGGGAATTAAATTTTCAATAGTACCTTTTTATTTCAATTGATTTGAATTTCGCTCGTTGGGAGCATATGGACGATTCATAAGTGGATGCTTTAGACACGAAGTCATTGACGTGTGTTTGGCCACATGCATTTCTCTCTTCAAAGCTCTTTGACAAATTGGGCCAATATCGATTGATAGGTAGCCTAACGAGTTTGTTGGTGAGGTGTGAAAGTGTATAAATTAAAAAAAAAAAATAAAAAATAAAAAAACGAAAGGAAAAGGCAAATGAAAAAGAAAATAAACCAATGAAAAGATAAAAGCTAAGAAAACAAGATAAAAACAAAGAATGAAAAATAATCATGAAAGAAAAGAAACTGATGAAATTATTAAAGACAAATAATAAAAAAAATATGTTGTTAGCTTGTCCTGCTTTTTTCTTTTTGTGTATACTTTGTTCATTAAAAGCTTTTAGTCATTGAAGTTATGTGTATTGAAAATGTAAACGAATGTGATTTATAGCAGTAAAAATCGGTATAAAAGCTCAAACTCGAACACCTGACACAACCTCAGAAAGTTGAGTAATTTATAGTTATTTATTAATCATTAGCGTGACCTATAAAACAACTGCGCATGATTTCCCATTCGATCGTATAGTTGACCTATGATGAAACTTGTATTCGATTCTTGATTGACCCTCACATGCGGGAGCGTTTACGCACATTATCAAGACTCAAGTTTGAGTGATAATTCAATACAGGTACTTTATACTTTATGCTATCAATTAACGTAAATTAACTTTCAAATTCAATTTGATAAATGTTCAAGTCATGATAAATTAACTTATACGTAATTATAATTATATATAATATTAAAATTAATTGGTGGGAGTAATTTATGTAAACTGGCACAGTACAAGTCTAACATATAGTAGACACACATAAAACTTAAAAAATTTACAGATATGACGATGAATTAGACTTTAACTTAACTGATCAAAATAAAAGTAAAAAAGTTTAAGGAAGAAATTCAATCAGAGATAAAACCAACAGAATCCCAACGATAGAGGCGGATAAAAGCTATAGAGCTAGATGAAGAACTTTGAAACAGAGCAGAATTGAAGTCGGAACTAGCCGGAAATAAAATCGTACCACTGGGATTTCCTTTCGCCGTCACTTGTTACCGTATGCTAATTTAAAATCAACTCTTCATTACCCTCTCATCCCATATACAATCACGTTATATTCTCGTTCTTCTTATGCTTCCCTGAAATAACAAGAAACTCAAACGCTATTGCTAACAGAATAACCAGTATATTATATTATAATTTATTATGCAAATAAAACACTCCAAAATTTCGATATATTTTCATTTCACTATTATTGTACAATTCCAATACTGACGTGCTTAATAATTAGAAAAATTTAGTAATAGTCGTTAGTAATAATTGAATATACGAAAAGAGTACTCCAAGTATATTTAAACTGGAAATAGTTTCGAATATTAACTCACTGAATATTAAGATGAACTGTAATTTTAATCCTCATGATCAATAGCAATGTTACGAACGACTGCGGAGTCATACTCAAAAAAAAAAACTTAAAATCTTATGCTATTTGAAAGGATGCTGACTATTTTCCAAATCATAAAATTTAATAACCATCAATCAAAAATTTTTTCTATAGTCTACTTTGTATTATTTAACAATTGTATATAATACAATAATTAAATCAATTATTATAACGAATAATTAACGCTACTATAAAACCCACAAGCATTAATGACAGAAAATAATTGAAAATGATTTAACGGATTATTAGTACGATACAAGCTTTGTTTTGTAACAAATTGCATTTCATTGGGGGTGCCCGCGCGCGCGCATGAGTATCGATTGTCTTGTATAGAGAATGATAAAAAGAGACGGAAACAGAGCGAGTTACTTTGAACTGTACCAACAGTCATTATATCTTCCTGCTGAGATTTGTTTTTTTAATGAGTATGATAACGAAATGAACAAATTTGTTTATACGAAAGAATCCCCTAACTTTGCAATCTGGATGTCAAATCACATTTGCTATATAAAAAAAAAAAGTCCTAAATTTTGATAAAGACATAAAAATTCGTAAGTATTGTACATGTAAATAGATATATACATCTCTTATATTAAAGTTTATGCACTCAAGTATGACGTCATATTCTGGATACTTTTCTCAAGAGTTAAAAAAAATGGTATAGAAATTTTTGTTTCGACAATAATAATTTTGCCGAAAATAAAGAATAATCTGCCATTTATGTCCAACTTCAATCTCGAATAACTTTTAAAGAAGTAAATTCATCAAAAAATCGAATAAATCCATTTTTATGGAGCATACATTTTTTCACAAAAATATATATTCTATGACCCCGTAAGTTGATTTTAAGACAAGATAAAAAATTCCAAAGCTCAAAAATATTTTTTTTTTATGTTGTTGAAGTATAAAATAAAAAATTTCGATTCGCGACCTCTAAATATCAATATAAAGGACTTGGATTTTTAGGGAGTCACTATTTTGACATTGTTCGATAAAATTTCAAGATTAACATTTAAAAAAATATTAATTTTTGATTTTCTTAATACAATCTTAAATAAATAAGATTCCTTTAAATAAAACCAAATTGAAGTAGTAAATTTCGAGTATTTTAAAATGAGTGACTGCGTCAAAGACATTATTTTCTTTAAAATGAGAAGAAAATTTTTTGAAACATTATTCTTAACTGAAGAAATTTTACCCTTGGCTGAAAACTGTAATTTTCTCGAATAAAGACAAACATTTTCATGTCATTCAAGATTTGATTATTCAAGAAGGTATTTTACTTCGTTAAGGTCCCTTGATACTTGAAAAATTTTTTTATTTCTAAAAAAACCTATAAAATAATTTTCCATAGAAATCTAAATTATAGGCAACGTCGGATGATAAGTTTGTTAAGATTTAAACCATGAAATTTTATACGATACTTTTATAGTTAGAAATATGAAAATTACTGCAATGATATAAAATTATTTACACTTCAGGTGAGTCCTTATATACATGTTTATATATAACGAATTGTTATATTATGTAAGCATAAAATTTCTAATTTACAATTAATCGATTTTCAATCTTCTAGAATAATTTGTCATTTTGTATAAGCTAAATACAGTAATTCGATGAACCAAAATGAAAAAAAAAGAAGAGAAGAAAAAAGAGAATTAGTATGATCTTATCTTTAGAAAAGCACAGATATTTATGCGTTATTTGTAATCAATGAACTGAAACAATTCGATAGCCCACATTTTCAATACTATTAAACTACTATGACCATAAAACTTTTGTTTTATATTCTTATCCTGTCATCATTTGTCGATATAAAATATTTATAGTGTTTTTTACACGATTTTTTTGTGGAATTTTATAAATCAATATATTTTTTTCGGAATTATTTGATCTTTTTGATTTATGATTGTAGATTTATCTTACATCATAAATTACCTAGACTTTAATTTGTTTAAATAAGACTGATTCCAAGTTTTTGTAATATGTTCTGAAATACACGCTGATTAATGGTGCGAAAAAACCTTTATTATCGTACAGCTTACAAAACTTGCCCTAGAGCGGAATAAACGGATACAGCCGAATAAAACCGAAAATAAAACCAAAGACAACCAATATCCGATATTTTGAGAATTTTAATTTACAAATTTTTTTTCGACAAGATAATAATCACATTGATCATATCATATACAAAAAAAAATGAGTCTCTATGAAAACTGAAACAAATTCGTCTGTTCTATGACTATTCAACTGATTCTCTGCCACGAGATAAATTTTATATTACAAGCTGAGTACGATATATAAAATTGTTGACGCTATCAAAAACTCTAAAATTTTTCCACTGACATGATTTGAAAACATGGAGTATAATCAGATAATCATTGAAAATTTTATATCTCAATGAAGAAGAAAAAAAAACAATTAATTAATTATACTTCGTAATTAGATAATGTTGTCAAACGAAACAAATTTCGAATGGATAAAATCTGAAAATTGAAAATTGGAAAAGTATTATAAAATGCACTTTATTAAATTTCATTGAAAATTATCAAACAGTTTTTAACCAATTACGGGCATGCATATATCGATTGTTTTTAGTAATATATTCACTCTAGCATTCGATGTTTATAGAAATTTACATGTAAACACACGCACGTGCAAACGAAAATATTATTATAAGACCAGTTAATCCCTAATACGTGAATATTTGATAAAATCGCGATTTTACCGTTATTTCGCATAACAATAATTGAAGATTTAATCTGACGTATGCAATCAATTCGGATTGTTCATTGTTTATAGGAACAGTCAATATAAATTTTTATTATTTCATATAATGCTGTAACCATATTTTTTAACTTCCAATTAAAATTATCACTTTATTTTTAACTATAAATTGAATCTTTTAACTTACTAAGGTAATGCTCGGTTTATTTTCCATTTAATTGATAGGTACTATTTCACCAGATAAATTTCAAACTATTTCTATTTTTTTCAATTAATAAATATAAGGTATACTAATTCTTTAAAATTTTAGAATTAAATCTATGAATAGTAATCAATGGGGAAAAAAGATAACTTTCAACTAATTATTTTAGTATTTTTCCTCGTTGATTGTTTTCGATAGTTTCAATTAAGCTCGAAGTATTAAGTCGACTTGAAGTAATGTTTTTTTTAATATCGACGATTTAAAATTTTTTCAATAATTTTTTGCATGCTAAAACAGTTTTAACAATAATACGACCAAAATATAGTTATTTTCGATAGATATTTCAAGTGAGGGTTTTTGGTTCGCTTGAATTTGCGATACGAGCTTAAAGTTATGATGCATCCGTTATTACGGAATTGAGTACGTCGTTACACGAACGAGCACACTAATCTATATATAACGATTATATAGATCTCTGTATAACGGCTATTTGGAGATCAGTGGACGAGCAAAGTAATCCGGAAAAACGTACGTGATTTCGTAGCGGATAAAAACATAACCATAAAGGCGAGATTCGCAAATTCAAGTGTACCAGATTCCACACTTTACACATGATGTATCGAACAAAATATTTTTAAAATCCTAATATAAAAATCAATGATTCCTAAAAAATTTGGAAGTTACTAGTTTTACCCCGGTTTTCAAAAGTCAAGTTCTCATCAGATCTCCAAGTTGTGAGACCCTAGAAAACTACTCTGACCATTTCCATAAAGAGGTCCTGATTTTTGTGCACTGAGAGAAAAATATGGCTCTTTGAACTAAAAAAATCAAATTGAAGTTTTCATACCCAAAATTATTTTTTTTATTGAATCTCAATATATAGTTACTTAAACTATTTTTAGTTAAATATAGACTTAATAGTCTATCCTAATTCACTTAAACTTAGAAAACAGATTAAATAAGTCACACACACCGAACTGGGAATCGAACCTGGATCTTTTGATTACGCATCAAGGGCTCTTTCAGTTGAGCTATTTGAGACATCGTCCGTACAAACCTTTCAATAACGTTATGTTTTTTTTTAACCCGTAAACAGAAAAATGTAAATTAAAATATAATCTACATAACTATTTAATAACAGTTACTTCAACTCATGCATAGTTCGAATAACTATAAAAAAAAAGTTCAGAAAACTATATTTTTATACTTGTGACGTTATAATTCAGCTAACTATGCACTTTTCTCTCAGTGTCTGTGTGTAAACCTCTCATGACTTTTGAACAACTCGACCGATCGAAGCGCGGTTTGCGGCATTCAAAAGTTTTTATTGCTTTTAAATTTCATGTTACTTTTAATAAATTCTCTAAGAAAATTTTCAAAAGAATGTTTTTTTTTTTTATAATAACCCAAACTATTGAATCGATCGATTCTAAATTTTAATCATCCTTTAAATTAAAGCATCGCGCAAAACCGCATCAATATCGAAAAATTGCTGTCGAATAATTTCGAAAAGTGTTTTTCGTACATAACTTCGAAATCTTGAACCAGATATTTTAGCAGATAATGAGCTATCTTTTTATGTGTAGAAAACTACATTCAATGTCGTTAACCGAATCAAGATCGGTCAATTCGTTCGAGAGATATTGCTTTCGAAAAAATTCAAGAAAGGTATTTTTTTTTATATAACTTCAGAATTTCTTGTCGAATCATTTTATAATGTGAAAAAAATGTTTTTGAGCTTAAAAAAACTACACTCCGTGTTCAAAATGTATTTAAAACTACTCTCCGAGCTCAAAATGTATTTAATCATTGTTTAAATTTTTGATTTGGCAAACTATTAACTATAGCAAATTATTTTTGGGAATTTTTACAGATTTTTTATTTGAAAAACTTGATCTTTCGTAAATTTTTTAATTCTTCTAGTTCATAGTATAATTTTTTTCATTCTTTAGAATTTTATTTACATTTTGAAATTTCGAGCTCTTCGATATTTTCAATCTTCGATTTCGAAAATATTACTTTCAAATAAAAAATTCTGTAATTTAGTTGATTCGTGAAAAATTGTAACATTTACTGCAATCTGTAAAATATTAAAATCTCGAAAAAAAAAAAAATTTTGTGAATTTTTAAACAACTATAATATTTGAACGCGTCGTTCGATTTTCATTTTTAAAAAAGCATTCGACGCCGTTTTCAAAGGAAAAAGAATGTTTAAATGATTTTATTTTGATTATTTTTCACGCTTTAAATTTATTTTTAAAAAACATAAACACTCAAATTTTTTTTTTTGATTTTTTTTTAATTTCTTCGGAATGGCTCGATGGATTAACTCTCAAATCCAATCAGATCTTAGTTTTGACAAACCCTTTCGAATATCGTGTCGTAGAATTTAATCAGTTGATTCATTTTTGAGAAACCGTACGACAACAATTTATTTACACATATACATCCTCACACACGGCTAGACATCTCAGCGAGAATAGTCAGAACGGCTTTCTGAGACCTCGAAACGTAGAGATCCGATGACAACTCGACTTTCGTAAATCGGACCGAAATCAATAACTTGTTTTTTTTTTAGAAATTTTCAATTTTCTTAGCGGGGAGTTAAAAAGTGTGTTCCCAACAACTACCAGTTTTGAGAGCTCGAAAATGTATAAAAGTTATATTTTTTAACTCAATAAGCTCCGTTGAAATTTTTTCAAGCGTTGTAAATTATCTTCAGATTTTAGCCGCCTTTAATAGCGATTTTAAGAACGATGAAAATTTTCAATGAACTATAGTATATCAAAGATCTGTGTTGAAAAGCAGAAATGGAAGATAGAAAAAACAAAAAGTAGAGGTTTTTCGGTACTTATGCCTGAACAGTGTTTGAAGTATTTTTTGTCACAAAAAGGTATACCTCAGAGACGGCAAACGTCACTCTAAAGTCATACTTCTCTGGTTGAAATTACAAAAAAATTATTGATGCAAAAAATTTCTAGTTTTCCATTGAATAACCTATTTAATTTTTAGATAAATAACCAAAGATTTTCAAATATGTGGTAAGAATCGAGCTCGAAAATCTAGTAGTTGTTAAAAATATAGCTTTTTTGAAAATTTTTAATTACACCGAATACCGTGTTAAATTGAAGGGCTTTAAATTAAATATTTTTACCCCGTCGACCGTGTAAATGTGTAGTTCACGATAATTCTGCATTCAAAAATTAAATATCGACTCTACACGCTGAAAAATTTATGTGATAAAGATTATAATCAAGCGATGGTAAAATTTGAAAGTTTGACGTGATGGTGATCATTACCATCAATATCATAATTTTTATAACATTAATAATTATAATTTCAATACTATAATTATAATATTTGTAATGTTACACATTAATATTTACGATACAAGATAGTTATTGTTCCCATCAATACTAATTAGTCATGAATATAATATGTATTATCTATAATATTTATTATATAGTATTTGTGAGACATAAAATAAATAAAAATTCATGTAAGTACTCAAATAAAAAGTCTCGCTTAGTGTAATATCGAGATATAATTAATAATATCCATTATTAATTATTGAAATTTTTAAAGACACTCATTCCGATGTTACACTTATTTAAATAAATAAAAATATATTAAAATGTTCAACAAACTATTTAATATATAAATAACATTAATATAGTTAATAACTCAGGATAAAAATTAAGTAATTAAAAACATTCTATGATTAGTTGTAGCTTATTAAACAAAAATATATCGAATAACACGCAATGGTGTAAAAAAATAGTTGATTACACTCTGTTAAAATTCCACGGATAGAAAATTTACACCGATAGAATTTTAGATCGTTATTTTACACTACACGGCCCTGTAAAGTGCTCTGAGTCCATTTTTACACAGAAATCTTTTACAGTGTATATAATAATAATAGAAAAATAGCTTTTCATAATATATGTTCATTGTACTTACATAACGAATAATTAATATAGGTATTAATTTTTTAATTTTTAATTGAAAGAATTATAACCATTTAAGCTGTAATCAATTACAGTAGAATTATTTATCATATGCATAAAGACTCAACAATCAAATCAATAACGATTACATTTGAAATGTCAAAGTTAACATCAATTAATTTATGTAATATTTACATGAAGAGTAAATAAAATGATCTCGCACAACAGATATGTATTCTCTACACTATATATTTCTACAAGAAAACTTATTCATACCCTATGATCTAATCATAAATACAGACCAAAAATAACTAAAAGATATTCGAATAAGAGATACTTTTATAAATGTACTTATAAATAAAGAATTTAATTACAGCTAAAGACAGATAAAGATAAAAATATTTTTATATCTTTAACTTGAATGAGCTAATTTTTTTATTTTTTTCTTAAATTAAATGTTGTGAATTTAAAAAAATTTGGGATCTCAATATTTTCAGATGTTGAGATTATAAGATCTATAAGTAAACTATTCTGCATACTTACCAGAAAGCGTGTGTTTAAGTGCGTGTAAATATATTTTATAACTTTCGACAATGAATTCAAAGATCTAAATTGAGTTCAAAAAAGTTTCACTCGATTGAGATTCATAAATGTAATTTATGGAAAAATTCTAGATCAAATTTTTTAATTCAATCAACTTCATTTTCTAATAACGCGTGAATTGTATTCAATAACGAGAGATATTGTTAACAAAACATTTATTTAAAAAAAGTATTTCTTGGATGTATTACTTTTGTATATTTTGAAAATTTTGTAAATTACACTAAATGACATGAAACTCATTGAAATGAATTAATTCATTTTAAATCTTTAATAAAAAAATTTGAAAAATAGTTTTGCGCATTTTTTTTCTTCATATCTTTAATTATTTACAAAAATTCTCTCGGTTAATTTCCGTTTAGAAAACTTTCTCAAATGATTTGATATCATTTAGATTTCTTAGACATTTTAAAAGTGATAAGGAAAATAAATCTTTTTAGCAAAAAAAAATAGTGAAAAAATTAATAGATAAATCTGGTGAGCAAATTGTAATTTATACGCGACTTTATTAAAAAAAGAAAAAAAAATTGTTCATTTCTAAATCCTAAAATGTACTCATAAAAATTTATATACATCGTACTTCAGAGTTAACCCACAAAATACTTTTTTTAAGAGATTAGACTACGTCGTGTGCTTATAAGAGAAAAAAGACCTTTGCAATTGAATTATACAGCATTCTCAACCGAACACTCTTCTGTGGTATATTTTGAGTAAAGTTAATGCCGACGGTCGACAGTTTCGTATTTTTATTTATAGTCCATCTAACTCTTAATGTTGCAATGTTTTGATTATAACTCATAATTATTACACACATAAACAACACCTAAATTTTGTTTACTTTTAGTTGCATAAATTCAATTGATAATAAATTTTGTTGCAAGTTTACAAAATAATGTCATGTACTTAAATGTATCCATTACCTATATTCCAAGATATTCCAATTTATGTGATGCTATGATATTTAGATAATAAGAGAGATTGTTAATTTATATGTTTAACCGAGTTCATTTCTAGGTCGTCAGGCTGAAATAAATAATAATAATAATAATAATATATCTATTTCCAAAATAAAACAAATAATAATTTCAGTTATCAGCTATACAGTTTTTTAAACGATATTATCTTTTAAATTATCTCTTCTAATATGACAAAATATACTTAAAGGAATCGATATAAAAAACTAAATTTCAATTAACGATAAATTTGAACCAGTGTCATAATTTTTCTTAAAGCAATTTTAAATAAAAATGAAAAAGAGTAATTTTTTGAAGTTAACATTAAAGATGTACACAAAAAAAAAAGGTTCACTTGAGTCAAGAAAATATTTTTCTTCCTAATTATCTTCTTGAGCGAAAAAAAATTTTTTTTGACACACGAAATTTCACTTATTCCAACAACATTAATTCTCTTGCTTTAAGAAATACGTATCTTGATCCAAGAAAATTTATTTAAGTCAAGAAAATCTTCTTGTTTTGAGAAAATTTAGCCTTTTGCTCCAAAAAATTTTGTTCTTGATAGAAGTAAAATTTTTTGCCTTGAGAAAATTTCTCTCTTGCTCCAAAAAATTAAATATCTCGATAGTAAATTTTCATTAATATTTTATTGACTAACATGTCAAATTGGAAGATCAAATAATATTAAATCACCTTTATTCATTCAATATGTAAAATTGTACGCTAAAGTAGTATAAAATGGGTATCAAATATTCAAGAGAAAAATTTTCTCAAGGTGAGAAAATTTTTTTCTTAGCTGAAGTAGGTGATGCTACTTCCCTAAAGTATGTAAAAATTTTGATCAAATATAAAAATTTATTGTATCAAGTATTTATGATAATTTGAATTAAGAAAAAATTACTTCCACCAGGAATAGAATTTCCAGAAAAATTTTTACTTCGGCCAACACAACTTCGGTCTTCCTTCAGTCACCCGAAAATTTTCTTGAGCCAGGAATTTTGGTCTCCAGTCAAGAAATTTTTCTTTCTGTGTATTACCAATAAATTCTCGTAATTATCCAAAGAAATTTGGGTCTAAAATTAAATTTCGGAAAGATCAAATTGTATTTTTAATAATGACTAATGAGCTATCCGTCAGATTTTTTGTAAATTTTTATGTATAAATATATTATAATCAAAAATGTAAAGATTTTTTTTTTAAGTTTAAATAGTTTTTAATTTTGGTTCCTTAAGGGTTGGTATTCTGCAAAATAAAATTAGATCAATCCTGTTTTGATAATTAGTAGATTGTAATTATAATATATCAGAATATAATATTACAAAAATTTTTTCTAAACTGAACATTACAAACAAGAACAACTATATCCAATTGATTTACTTTCACCAACTTTGTAATAAAACGTAACACACAATTATATTACCAAAGTTAAACAAAGGTATCATCGATTGACATTAATGAGTTTGAAGTAAACGTAACCCAAGGAGACTGCATGTACAAAGACAACGTCTATGTCAATAACAGAACACATTTGTCACACAGACACAACTATACCAAAACTTAGCAATAACTTTTTGTTAATTTAATTCTTCGGTCTATTTATTTTAACAAGTTCGTAATCCATATCTTGAATAGACTTTTAAGAAATCAATTTCTCATTGAAAAAGCTTGCATACTATAGATATATGTCTATATCACCGCATAAAATATGAAGCACATCGTACCCTAATATAAATATTTTCTATGCCAACATTTATTCAAATGACAAATAACCGATAAAAACTCGATCGAAAATTACTGCTATGCATATTAAATTAATGTAAATGGATGAGTTATATTGTCCAAATACGAAGAAGATATAAGAAAAGAAAATAAATGTATGCGTAGCGTGGATGATCTAAATACTAGTAGTTTTAGATAGACATAGAAATGTAAACACTACTATGATCTTGTTTTGGCAATAGAAACCGTCAAGAAAAAAATTTAACAGACCGCCGACACATTTAACACGTGATGATTATATACTGTTCTTAATCGGGAATTTATGTTTAAAAAAAGATATCAGCTTAATTATTAAAACGGAACAAAAAATCTATTCAAATTACTGACATTCATTTTTTTATTTTACGTCTAGCTAATTCATATCATTTCAAGTTAAAAGTGAATAAAAATAACAGTTAATAAAAAACATCTCATAAATTTCAATTAACACATCAACAACATGCAATAAAGAGTAAAACGACGCATAGCATACTAATATGTTAAAAGTTAATTATATAAAAATGTATTGTAACAAAAAAATCTCACCTATGTGAAGTGATTATGAAGGCCATAAGTTTTCCAGTCCCCACGTCGTTTTACTTCATTCATTGCGCTGACGTCACAATATAAAATATGTTATTCTTTACAGATAAAC
This sequence comes from Cotesia vestalis, assembly GCA_000956155.1. Classification (NCBI taxonomy): domain Eukaryota; kingdom Metazoa; phylum Arthropoda; class Insecta; order Hymenoptera; family Braconidae; genus Cotesia; species Cotesia vestalis. The sequence continues at coordinate 179,132 of JZSA01000551.1, read as the reverse complement.
ATATCTACGTCATAGTTCTTTTATCTTTTTCTATTCGTGTTAAAGCTGTTTGCTTTTTTTGTACATTTTTTTTTATTATTCATATTTATAGAAGCATATAGTTGAATATAAAATTTGCAAAGTGTAAATCATAGTGAACTTTGTATATAAAGACGTTAAAATATAACTTGGCACATGTACGGTGCCAACGGTTGAATCGACTATTCAACGAGAAGTGCTCCATCGAAGTTTACTGCTAAGCAGAGGGGAAGAGAATTAATTATTTTTTGACCAATACATAACACACGCTGCACGTGTTGCACTGTGAGCCATGCAAAGCGTGTAAACAGACTAGACCGGCTAGCCCGATTATTTTATATACTACACCTACTTAATTTATTTTTTACATTTATTCTATTAATACCTTTTAATTTTTTATCACTAATTTACACTATTTATTTCCTCAAGTATTATTGTACAATTTTAAATCATACTTGGAAATTATAACAATATCACGAATCATTTTACCAAGTCGTGGTTGTAAATAAAAATTTTTTTTAACTAATGATTAAATAAAGTAAAATTGTTCTGATTATTTACGATATATATATTAGTGTTATTATTATTAACATGGCCACTTTTGTTAAGTAAACTTGAGTGAAATGTAATCATTTGATTGTATGATTACTGACGGCACTGTGAGCATTACGTGTTGCTTTACGCCGTCACGTCAAGCGGACGACTACCTCCCTCGAATTCCTCAAGCAAGGGGGCGCGTTTTGTCCTCTTGATCCTCTTCCTCCACTGCGTCAAGTCACACGAACCTCATGCGCTCGCTTCGTATTTGAGTTAGCAACCCTCATACTACTCTGCTCTTAAATTTTTCCTCTTTCTGCTATTATCCTTTATTTACATTTTATACAAGAGTTTAACAGACTCCAAGATACACCATCTTTGTACGCCTGATCAATTTCTTCTCTATGTAATTTTAGAATGATTCTGTTTTTAAATTTAAACGGTGAGGAAATTATACGTTTTTTAATTCAGGAAGTTATGGCTGTTAGTTTGATTTTTAGAATCTGTGACCCCTGAGTACATACGTTTGTATAAACCTTGAATATCCTCTAAATAGATCGATCTTTTCGAGACGATCTGGCCTGCAAAGGAAATTGAACTTTGAATTCCCTAAAATTTGAATTTAATCGGCCAATAATCGAAAGAATGATAAAAATTTTGTCCTCCAGCGTAATTATACATGTTAACATGGTTGTTGTTGTTGTTGTTTTTTTTTTTTTTTTTTTTTTTTTTTTTTTTTTTTTTTTTTTTTTTTTTTTTTTTTTTTAAGTTAATTTTAATATCATTGAAGAAACTTTGACCTGAATCTGGGGGGTTTCACAATTTTATAAATTTTTTGGAGATAGTCAAAAGTCCTACTTAAACTTACTAAGTACCAAACAAGAATAAGCTTAGATTACCACACTTGCATTGTTTTCTTGTAGATATCCTTTAGAGAGAATACAATCACTTTTAGTTTTGGTACAAAATCTACTAAAAACTTGGTAAACTCGAACGAAGCCAATTTTTATGTTAAGTTTTTGGAGCAGTTTTGAATAGTTTTTTAGTTGTATAAGCTTGTTCCGTCACAGTTTCCGTTAATTATTGTTAATTAATCCTATCATAGCAATGTTACTTTTTTAATTTATATAAAAAATACCCAAACTCTTTATATTGTATTAAAAATATAAATATGAGTTCATAATATTATTTGTAATTTATCTATGATAGTAATATTATTTTTAACTTTTCGCTAAAAAAACATTTACATCAGAATTTTCGGTCTGATCAATTCGTGTTAAAAAGTATATCATAAAATTTAAAAAACTGCATCGAATGCTGCCAACCGTGTGAAAATCGGTTTATTCATTCAAAAGTAATGGCAGTTTGAAAATTTAAATAATAATGTTTTATTAAACTGCTATCAGCCTTTTGAGCTTGAAAAGTTCAAAAACGTCATAAGTGCAATTTTACTTTTTGTCCACCGTTTTACTTTTTGAAATGCTATTACTTTTTGAATTGTAACTTTCAATTTTTGGCAGCCATATTGTGACTACAGGTTGGTAGTGTTTAGTTAATTGAAGAGACGATATTTTTTGAATTATTCATAAATATTCAAAATTGTTCTCATAAAATGCTGTGACCCTTACGTATATTTTACATAGTCAACTATCCTACGCAAAAAAGTCTAAGTTTTTGCTGTAGAATATAGATTAATGTAGAGAATATTCATCACAGCTTCAGAATAAAAACTGAAATAATTCAAGTAAAAATTTTATTGTGTAAAAAAACTTTTTACTTTCTCTAAATCTCTTTAGTTCAAATAAACTTTTTCTGGGTGAATTAAAACATTTTCTCTATTACTTATAGTTTTACACGTTAAAATATTGTATCGGAGTTACAGCAATTTTTCATAATATAATTCATTTATTCCTTGGAGATTTTTCTTAATATTGTTGCTTCATGAATTTCTTTTAGACAAATACATCATTTGTAAATTTTCTTTCTAGTGAAGCGTTTTTTTCTTAAATTTCCATTTTATTTCTAAAAATTTGGTTTCTAAATTTGCATTTATTGTAGAACTGCAACAAAAATAGTTCGGCTTCTCTATATTAGTGAGAAGTGAAGATAAATCAATACAATTTTTGAAATGAAATATAAAATTTTATAAAAACTTTAAGCATTATTTTCTTTAAAAAAAAATTTTTAGAAAATCATAATTAAATAATGTTTTCTGCTTTCATCATTATCTTAAAGATAGTTTTTAATAAGATAATGTTGAAAAATTAAATTTGTCTTTTATCCTTATTATTATTGACATTCGTTGTACAAAATAAAATACTTCTATTGATTGATAAAAGATGGTTATGAAAAACATTACAAAAAAGTTTGCAAAATCCAAAAGTACAAGCCTCATAGTCTCATTTTTTACAACTAAATTGATTGCTTTATTGCTAACTTAAAACAAAAAGAAATAATAATACTAATAAAATAATAATAATAATAATAATAATAATAATAAAACATTCAAGTTTATGCGGTTTGAAAATTAAAAAAATAGTGTTTTATTTAAATTCTATCAGACTTTTGAGCTTAGAGAGCTTAAAATGTCACGAAAATTATATTTTTGAGCTCGAAGAGTTTTCCTAATTTTTTTTTAGAATAGTAATTACGAGAAATTCTTACAAAAAAAAACTTAATAAATATTACATCATAATAATTATAGTCATGAAAAAACTCGTAATGCATTTTTCTTATGAAAGGTGGGTGTAACTTCAAGGAGCTAGTGGGGGTTTTTATACTATGACATGATGCAAAAAATTTGCAGAACAAACATAAGTTGAATACAGAATGTAGATGCGGAATACACATGGTTATTTATTTATTTAACTCTCGAAGGGTGAACTTTACTTCAAGAAGGAACGTTATTCATATTGTTCATAAATAAAACTTTGACGGAGTGAAAATTTTCAGATTCAATGATCTGTGAACGATTTTATTCAATTTTTATGTTTATCGACGTAACGTAAAAAAGAAATCCAATTTTTATGTTAAGTTATTGATGTTTCGATTAACTGAACTAAAACTAACTGTATATAATTTACAAAAAAAAACGTTTTATGTCATTAGAAAATTAGTTTACTGATGGTTCTCTTTTACGAACTGAGAGCGATTCTATTATTAGTTTAAAATTGAAGTCAGTAAAAACATCTTGTAAATGTAAAAAAAAAATACTATATGTGCAACCAATGAAACTTGAATGAATCCGTAATAATTTCGAATAAAATTATTATTTCTGTAAAGTGAGTATCATTTAAACATTAAAATCTCTTGAACGGAATAAATGCGGATTAAAATGAAAGTAACGTTTACATTTAAATTAATGAACGAAAAAAATTCTATTTATAATTGGTACGGTGGATGATTTTCGTGTAATTCCCGAATTTTAGGTGAAAAATTCTCAATCTTCTCCCTATTTTTAACACCTTTAGCATACATTAATATATAATCGATAGGAGTTTTTATTAACTCGTTCTCGCAAATAATCCCAAAAGTGAGTAAAAACAGTTACGAACTTTAGTTAACAAATTTACGATTTCCCAAGTGGAGATGAATTTTTAATTTTTAATAATTTCTTTATGGATGAAGCGGTATGAAACTTGTTTAAAGTTTTCGATATATAGTATATATGCCAGTATATATACATATACTGATAAAGAGATCTTGCTATTGAATAGATTGTATCATACTTAAAAGATAGGCTACTAGCGATTCGAATTGATAATTTTGATACATCACAATGGAAAGAAATTTCGAGTGGTGTTCTGCAGGGAAGTGTCCTTGGCCCACTACTTTATTCCATTTATATTACAGATTTAGGTGTACTACTTAAGCGCTGTAAACACTTGTTTTATGCTGATGATTTAGTTGTCTATTTAACATGTAAACCTTGTGATATAGAAAGCTCTGTAAGAATTCTGAATGAAGAAATTACTATAATTCTAAAGTGGTGTATCATAAATGGTCTTAAACTTAATACTAACAAAACAAAGGCAGTGATTTTTGGATCAGCACAAAAATTACCTGATATTCAATGTGAAGTGATCCCAAATATAGTTGACTATTGTAAATCTGTAAAATATCTAAGAGTTGTACTTCAAGACACTTTAACTTTGTCCTTACAAATTACTGAGGTTTGAAATAGTAGCATGAGAATACTTGCACAATCAAAAATAAATAGAGATGTTTTTTCTTTGCCTATCAGAAAAAGATTGGTTACTACTTTAATTTATCCTATTTTCAATTATTGTGAGGCTATTTATACTGATATTACAGGTCAGCAACAAGTCAGACTTCAGAGAAAATTAAACGCTTGTGTACGATACATTTTTAAAATATCAAACTATGAACACGTAACTCAATATTATTCTGAGCTTCGCTGGCTGACACTTAGTTCTAGGCGTAAATTTTTCTCATCGTGTCTTATTTATAAAGCATTGTATCTTAATCAAAAGCCTCGAATTAGGTGAGACTTGCAAATTCTTGAGCTTCGTCTACGTCGAGGAAATATTCATCAAAACTATCTTGACTTACCGGTTTGTCATACAGCTAAGTTTGAAAAATCATTTTTAATATCTTCGATTAAAATCTGGAATCAATCATCAGCTGATTATACGATGTTAGCAACCTTTAAGGAGTTTCGAACGGCTTGTTATCAATAATTTGTAGAATTGGATAGATCACAATATGTATTCATTGTTATATTATTTGGAGATGATTGAGTGTTTAACCCACTACTTTATATATTAGATATTATATTAGGATTTTTTGTATCAATTTTGGATGGCCGCAAGAAGTTTTGACTTAATAGAAAATTCAATAAATGAATTAAATCTAATTTTAGACGTTATTTAAAAAATTATGCATAAAAAAATATACACAGAAAAAAAATTAACTTGATTCAAGAGAAAAATTCTTGAACCAATAATATAATTTTGAAGAGGAAAAATTTTTGAATCAAGTAAAATTTCCTTAAATTAAGAAAAATTTCCTCAAATCAAGAGTTTTTCTACTCAAATCAAGAATATTAAGCTCTTCAATATTATATACTTGATTCAAGAACATTTTTTTTCTGTGTAAGTTAAATATTTTATTACAATATTATAAGTGCCAATTGATATTATGAATTATGTAAAGACTAGTAAGTAACAACTTAAAACGAGAATACTATAAGAAAACTTAAAGTAAATAAAATTGTATTTATAATGCAGTGAATATATCAACACTGATAGTGAAAAAGTAAAACTGTCTATCGTTCTCACAATATAATAGCATTTTTTGTAATTTTATTTTCGTATTTTAAAATGAATGAAACTAAAATTCAACAAACTATCAACTTTCATACAATTAAAGTTTATCAAAAGTTTATAACTCGTTTCCATTGAAAAACTAAATTTTCATCATTTTGATTTAAAATTCATATGAAATCAATATATTATAAACCTAATATTATGTTGATTATTAATAAAAAACTTAAATTAAAATGTCATTATGTTGTTATAACATTATGGAATCATTATTATCATTATTAAACTTTGTCATTTCTACACCTAAATAATTAAAAAGTGCTATTTTATACAGTTTGAAAGTATGTAAATTTAAAAAGCATTTAATACTCTGTATACCTTTGAATGACACTCATTATAAGCGTTGAATATTGTGAATCATTTTAAGACCTTAATTTTAAATGAGCGAGAACCTTCAATCAGATTAAATACAAGTGGGACAATGTAGACCGTATGAAATAGAGTAAATTTATGCCCCATCAAGTTGAGTAAATACAGAGATTTTTAAATATTTAATATAATTTTAATGAACTAAATCTGAAATTTTCTTTGGAATAAAACCTCTAGGTCTCGAAAAAAATTTGATAGATTCAATCAGATTTAATGAATCTCTATTTCGTTCAGATTAGATCTCATTAGGCTTTATTGGATTTTATTTTCTCTCAGGCTATTATTCTTTAATCATTATGTGATATATTTACACTATATATATGGGATCAATAAAGCTCTAAATCTGTAAGGCTCCTGTATAGTTATATATTTTTAGCTTAGCACTATAAAAATTGCAAGATTTCTAAATTTCGTTACTTTATTAGTTTTGTGATTTGGGCGCTACGATAGATTAATTTTTTCAATTGAATTGTTTATTGTTGTTTAGCAATAGCGTTGGTTACTGCAAATTTGATCGAAATCAATAGATTCATTAATTCAAAAGATATCATTGCCGTCAGAAATTTTGAAATAATGAATTATTTTGTTCAATTATATATTTTTTTTAACTAGATATCATTTTCATGAAAAGAAAATTCCATAGATGACATTTTCTTAGTCCTGTAATTAACTACTTCAGAAAAAATATTACCTTAGGGTTAGTAGTTACTAGTCACTGAGTTTGTTACCCTTAATGACAAGGTTTTTCCCTAAAGTAGAAAATTAAAATAAGTATTCCGTGAAAGTGACTGGTCATCTTTGTAGAAATGATAATTACTAATACAGGAAAATACCTGAAAAGCTTTTATTAGAAATATATTATTTTTGTTAATTAAAAAATATAAATAGTTTACTTACGCAAAATTTCGTTTTTTTCTATAAAAATTTCTTTTGAAAAAATTATAACAAGATCGCACTCGACTTCGAAAAAAAAAAAATTATAAAATTTTTTTCTGAATTTTTTTTGGTGATTTCTCAATTTATCCATGAAAAAATATAAAAAAAATTATTCAACCTCTTTCAATGACGTTGAAAAATGTTTATTTCAAAGAGTAAATCTTTTTTCTTTATTTTCAAAACTTTAATCAATTAACTCCGAGAAATTGTCCAACAGATCAATCTCTTAATTCATCGGACTATTAGGAGTACATTGAGTTGTTGAAATTTCTGGTAACATTAGCATCCCCATCAATGTCCACAAAGATACGGTCCATTTACCAAAACAATTGTTCTTTAGGGGAAAAAGTTAGAGAAGAATTTTGTAGGAAATTTATTCCAGTTTCCGAAACTGCCCTTGAATTTTCTATACGACCATTAGTTGCTAAGATAACAGTGGTTAAGAACAAAAGAATCCTTTTCTATTCAAAGACGGATATTCCCATGAAAAGTTGACGTACACGGAGAGAAAAGAATAGAAATTATTCATATGTGGAATGGTAGCCATTACCATGTTACGTAGTAACGGAAATTTTAGTGAGAATCCTGTGTAAATTTGCTAATAAAAATCTTAGAAATTGTGATAAAAATATGAACAATCACTTATTCGATGCAGAATTAGTGGATTTGGTTTTTATAAACGTTTCAAATGAATTACAACATTTGAAAAAAGTAATTAAATTACCTGATGAACTATGTAAGTTGCTTCAAAAAATCATTTAATTATTGATTATCTGCGGTTATGTCAGCACGTTAATGAACCTAATTCAATTTTTCGAACTTGAAAGAATATTTTGTCCATTGGTTACTGAGAATCGATTATTCGTTACTTAATAAAATAAAAAATATGTAGTTAGATTTTTATTGATATTATTTATTATCTATTAGCTTATTGGTATTATGACTCAGTTACAATTGCATGCCTTAAGCGTGAGCGTAGGTATTGCTCTATTCTCGCCTAAAAATAAAGATCCCGTGTTTCGTCCCGTTAATTTGTACCTCACAGACATAATATGCAAACAAATGCTACGAAAACTATACTGTCAGATAAAAAAATAATCACTGATCTTTTCAAAATTTTTTTCTTGATTTCTTAATAATTATTTTTACATAAAGTGATTACATATTTCTGATGTTGTATGTTAATTTGTAAACATAACTCAAATTTTTTTCGATGAAGCAAAAATTTTTTAGTCCAAAATACAACTTTTCAATGAATTAGACTTTCGAGGTTGTAATGAGGATTCTAAATCAACGAGTGGTTCACATTAAGACATCAAAATCCTCAATGAGTATTTTGAGTATAAGAATAGAGTTACTTTCTGTGCGGCAAATAAAATATCAAAGGAATTGAGGCTTCTAAGGTTAAAACTAGGATTTGTTTTTTGACTCGGGTAGGCAGTGACGGAAGCGATAGGTCCTTCACTCTTTGGAAGAACGTTGTTCGACTGTCCGTCCACTTACATCGGGGCTGTCTTTGTACTCCCTGTAGCACCTCTCGACAGCGAAGCCATAGGGCACACCCCGCTGTCTAAGCAGTTGCTAGTTAACGATAACTTCAAGCTTTCCATATCTTTGTTTGTGTTGTTCATTAGACACTACTCAGAGAGCACGTGTAGGATGTAAAAGTAGAACCTACGGACGCGAAAAACGCTACTCTCCGTATGTTGTGTGTGTGTGTGTGTGTGTGTGGCCGTATGTAAACTGCTTATAACTTTTGAACGGCTTGACCGATTGGAACTAAACTAGTGGCGTTTTGAAGAGTTCCATTAAACTCAGATTTTCTGTGATTTTAAACCGATTCCGACAATTAGATTTTACGAAAACTAGAAAAAAAAAATTTATCAAACGTAGTTTTTTTCTAATAACTTTTAAACAGCTCTACTGATCAATTCCAAAAACTATTCAGTTCTTATCCTTAAAAAACCACATCGATTGCTGCCAGTCTGGTCAAAATCGGTTGATTTGTTCGTAAGTTATTGTGGTCAAAGAAAAACAAAAAAAGTATTTTTATAGAATCACTCCGAAATACCTCGTTCGATCAATTCAGACTTGAAGATTCTTGTTGAGACTTAAAAAACTGCCACCAACTGCATGAAAATCGGTTCATTCATTCAAAAGTTATTGCGGTTTGAAAATTCAAAAAATAGTGTTTTATTAAACCACTATCAGACTTTTGAGCTCGGAGAGCTCAAAGTGACACTAAAATTTAGTAAGTGCAATTTTGAGCGCTTAGGTATGGAATTAGTAGGAAATTGCTGGGGTAGCCTTTAGGGTAAACCGTTTTCCTAATTTTTTTTCTTAGGATGGGTGAGAAGTGTAACTTTTGAAAATTTTTGATTAAAAAAATTTCAAAACTAGAATCTTAGAACTTAAAAATTCTTTTATCATATTTCGATATGAAAAATAAGGAAATTTTTTTTTGGTTCTTTGATTTTAGTGAAAAGTAAATGTCTAGAGAAAATAAAAAGTACTGTCTTTCCAAAATAGATTAAAAAAATCAAGATTTGTCAAGGCATACATCAAAGCCATGTACAGTTTATCAGTTAAAACATAAGAATTAATTAAAGGAACGTTTAACACATGGTTTTAATAGTCGCGACTTACCTGTAAACTCAATCCGTTGTTTTTATCCTAATGTTAACAAAATTATTCTTTTACATTTAAGATACTGAAATTAACTGTTCTCAATTTTTGGGATTTCTATAACAATTCAATTAATATGGAAAAAAAATTCTTCTCATAGAAATTAAAAAAATTACAAGTGCAAATTTTTAGTAATGTTTTTTTAAAATAATTGATTTGCTATAAAAATTCAAAAAATTTCTAGATGTCTGCTGATTTTAGTATAATTTACATTTTCATATAAATTGTAGTCATCAATACGTGTATACACATGGGATATGGGATAGCGGGGATCCGTTTCATTTTTTTTTGCTTCCTATTTTCATACTATAAAATGTAATACTAAAACCTTTGGATGTAAAAGTGTGATTGGGCTTTCTTTTCCTTTATAGCTTACAGTGTGCGATTAGAATCTCTGACACGTTTCAAGGGTTCCAAATATGGAGAGAATACCCTTGAAAATAATCGTTTCAACAAAATTGTGGTCTTTCCACTATCGTTATTTAATCTGTAATTTCCTTACCCCCTCTACAAAATTTAAGACCATTCTCTGCTAAGGACAACTTTACTCTCTCAACCCTACTTAGTTACCACGCTCAGACTATAAAATAAATTCGTCTATAAATAAAAGCGAGACAAAACATACAGAGCATTAGTACAATATGTATATGTATAAACATATTAACCTCTACGTCCTCAATATAATAATCTCAAAACAGTAGTAACCCGGTTTTGTTTTATGTATGTGGCGACATCTGTTTGCATTTGAAATCAACTTATTTAGATGATTTATTTTTCACTCAATATTTACTTTGAAAATATTAAGTGTGGTTATTGTTATTACAATAAAATTTAGAAGTTTGTGTCAAATTTTAACTAAAAATTTAAAAATTTATACAAATAATTTCAATACATAAAAATTTCTTCTCGATAAGAAAATTTCTGGTTTTAATCCACTGTAAAGTAATATAATTTTTTCTATAAATTTTGAATATTTTTATTGACATAATATAAACAACAATGCCAAGTGACTCAGATTCAGACCGAAGTAATAAATACCGAAAAAAACATTATCGACGATCCAGGTTAGACTTTATTTAGTTTATAATTTTTTTTCATGAGGTTGAAGTTAACAGACACTTGACGATTATTTAATTTTTCTTGAAAAATGAACTAGGCATAGAAAATTATATGACACTGAAGTTGACAGACAATAAATTATTTAAAAATTTTGCAATAATGCAATTATTTAAAAAAAAAAAAATTAATTAAAAAGTTTCACATCTGAAAATTAATAAAAATTACAAGTGAAAATTTTTAGAATCATTTTTTTACTGTAATTGATTTGTTATTGAAATTTTTAAAATTGACAGCTGACGGCTAACTTCAGCATTATAAAATTATTTATAAAAATGTCATTTATAATTTTTCTGAGCTTCTAAAGATGAAATTTTTTAATAAAATTTTCTTGCTATAATTTGTTTGTTAAAAAAATTCTAAAAATTATCAGATATCTCTTGACTTCAGTGTCATTTTTCTTCATGAATTATATTTATTAATTAATTTATTCAATTTTAGATCGAGCAGTTCAGATTCATCCAACAGCTCGTCAAATCATAAACGATCTTCAAAATATTCTAAATCTCGACGTCGATATAGATCTCGCTCACGGAGCCGTGACGATCCTCGATCTAAAAGTAGTTACAGATCTTCTCCAGGAAGTTCTAAAAGTAAAGACAAACGGAGATATAAAGATCGACGAAGATCTAAGTCGATATCACCTGTGCGATCAAATAGAAAGATACGATCACCATCTTGCGAAAAGTCAACCAGTCGCTCAAGTAGCGTTCATTCTAATATTAAAATTCCATTAGAAAAATCTGTTAATATTCCAGTTAAAGGTAGATATAACTTTATATTTTTTAATTTTTCAACAGGATGAATCCTTATTCATTTACTTTATTATTTTTATACCAATTGTTATACAATAGGACTTTATTCGTTTAGGTTTTCATTGCAGTTGAATGATTTTTTAAACAAAAATTGAAACTATTTGATATTGTTTGAAAATTATTTTTCTTCTTCTTGTTGACATTTCAATATCACTTATGTTTTTTTGATCATACTACATTTTTGACTTGAGTCAAAGATAAAAATTTAATGGTTATATTGTTTCCATAATATCAAAAGTTACTTTTATAGTTCTTAAATACACTGTAGAAACTTTTAAAATGACTTGACGTGCCAGAACGTTTTCAAATTGTAAAACTGAGAATCAAATTGTTAATTTGATCACATAGTCATTTGATTGATAGTAGTTCATAAGCAATAACGTTTTAACCAATATTTTTTTGTAATTTTTTCAATAGCATATTGTCAGAAAAGAATGATATAATGAAATTCAATCATCGAAAAAATATATAAATTCCTTTTCACAATATATTTTACATTCATATTTAACAGCACATAAAATAAGAAAATATTTCACATAAATTATTAATTCACTTTTTAAGATAAAAATGTTAAATTAAAAAATTGCGACCATTCATTGAAGTTTTATGACATCAGGAATTCCATTGTATGAATGAATCAATTTTTCCTGTAATGCATGTCTTTTTATTAAATATGCAAAATTTTTTCAAATCAACAAAAGTAAAGTCACTCGATTCAGAGTCGAACGCATCCCTTATCAGTATATAGCTATCAATTTTTAACCAGTTGATGTTAAAGCGCATTAACAGTATTAAACATTGAAAATTATTTTAATATAACATAACATCATGATGGACATGAGAAGAAATTAATAGAAATTGTTGTCATATTTGTTATTGCAATGTGACGTTATATTGAGAACCATAATACCTTTATTTTATACTTATTAGTTTACTTTTATGTCATTCTTGCCTACTACTAATTTCTTTATTCTAAAATATGTGAAGAGTATGTTATTGATGTTTGATTTTCCTTTACAGATGAATTTACAATCGAACCACGAATTAAGGAATCTATATTAGAAGAAATCAATGCTGACAGCTTTGTACCGAAAAAATTTACTTCCAACGCCCAAATGAAAGAAAAAAAAATAATTAAAAATCATGTAATTGATCTCACAGGTGACAATGTTAAAGTACCAACACTATCTAATCCTTCAGTTGTCTCCGAAAGTATATTTCATAGCTCGGTAAGCATTTAATGATACAAAAATGATATTCTGTTTATTGTTTATAATTTCCTGCATAGAACTTGAGTATTAACGTCTATAATAAGTTGAAATCAGACAATTTAAGACTAATCATTTTAAATCAATCATTTTATCTCCAATAACCAATCAGTTTTTAATTTCTAATCCACATTGATCTATAATTACCTCTTTCTAAAATTATCCAACTGGCAATTAATTACCGTCAGCTGAATTTTAAGTAAAATTTATTGAAGAACTCAACTAATTTTCATATATTATTTAGATAAATAGACATATAAATTCATAATTTCAATGCAGGGGATCTAAAAATTTTTTGAAATTAATAACAATATTTTCTTTTTTGTAGATTTTAATGGATCAAACAGTACGTTTTGACAAATGGGTGAAGAAATTGTACAATTTACGACAAAAAGCTATATCAGATTTATTGTCTATCACTTGACAATAGAGTAATTAGATAAGTCAATATTTAGCAATGTTTTCTTGACTGAATAATATCTAACTATTTCATGTAAATTGAATTCGACATAATATTATAATTTATTAAAAAAAAAAAACATTTTATATTATTTATTTAACATCAATATTTATTCATCACTTTACAGTGTTTTATATTTTTGTTACTTTTACATTTATAAATTTGTTATAAGAGATACATTTATTCAAATAGTATATATAAATGTTAAAATAAATTAAGATTATATTACCTCAATAGTTGTTTTTAAACTAATGTTACTTTGGATATTTTTTTCTTAAAACTATGGAATGAAAGAGCATAATATAAATTCTGAATATTTTATTTTTTATTTTTGTGTCAATTTGGGGAGTTGGACTCTTAAAACTGCCCATAATTTCTGACGTGAAGCAGGGTAAAATTCATTTATGTACGAAAATTCAAAATAAAAATTACATATTTGTATTATATACAATAAATAGGTCATGATTATTTATCAAATAAAGAATAAATTTGTATTTTTACAAATGATCGATACTCGCGCATTGGGATAAAATAATTAATAATAGTTAATTCAGCCTTGCATTATATAATTCAGTATGCTACTAGTCGATCACATGTTACATGATTATATCTAATATAGTTTAAAATTTTTTTGTTTTACTAATTTTGTGATAGTAACTTATAAATTATCATCAATATTCATATAATATACTCGAAAATCAAATACAAAACTCAAATATAAATAAATATAAAAACAACGAAATAAATTGTAATGTGAGCACTCTACATTCATAGTGTAACTATTATATAAAATTTCTACATTTTTGTGACTTAGATGCAGAAAGAGCATAAGAGTACAAATATTCTACTGTAACATATATTACGTGATTAATTTATATAATATTTAATCATCTTTACGTGTCTCCTCTTGCACTTCTGCCATATTTGATATATCATATTCAATAATATTTGTACCAGCAAAATGTCCAAATATAACACCATCAATACTTCGTTTTACTATTCCAGCTAAAAATATTAAAGTAGTTATTATTTGCTAACTAAAAAATGTTAAAACTTTTAATACCATTATCTAAGACTACAAGACGACAAGCATTTTGAATTGGGCCCAGAAAAATATTTCAAACGATCCATTAATAAATAAAATTACGGAGTTTATAAATGTAATTTTTCTAAATCTGGGTATGCAATTTTATCACATATGAAATTTCAGTAAGATCTGCCGGAACTTGAAAAATAAAATAATTTTTCAAAAATTCTATAAAAGCTCATGGGCTCGTTCAAGCTTAATAAATTCTTTGCTGGACTGAGCTTAGATTAGTATACTTGGCATTGTTTTCTTATAGATAGTTTTCTTTGGTTGAGTAATACTTTTTTTTGTTTTTTTTTTTTTTTTTAAAGATAGATACAAGGTAAAAGACTCAGTTATTGACACTGGCCTAGTTGTTTGACACTTGCAATTTTATTCTAATTAAAAAAATAAAATGTTTTCAAAAAAACCAATTATCTTAAAATTTATAAACTAGGCCAGTGTCAATAACTGGGTCTTTTACCTTAGGGCTTAAAAATTTCTAGGGTATCAATACTTTCCCGGGACTTATATATCCACCAAGTATGTCATTAAAATATCTATCTAGGACCAAATCTCTATGCTCGTGGTTTGCGATCTAAATTACACTTACCAGTATTATTTACTTTTTCGAGAGTATATATCGGCATTTGTTTACATTCACGTGCAATGTATGTCCCTACGGTAGAACGATCACAAATAGCTGGAAATACAGCTTTCATTGTTTCACGTACAACTTTTGTATTAACTTCATAGTATCCTAAAAAAAAAAAAAAGAATCTCATTTGCAAACAATATATAAAAAATTAAAAATGTATATTTTAATTTATATCATTTACCATTGTACATTTTGTTTAACAAATCGTACATATTTTTCGGTGGTAAAACTTTATCACGATCAAGTGCCATAACAAAACAAGAATGACCATCAAGATCAATAATTCCGGTTAGATTCTGAAAATAAAAATAAACAAACAGATTTTGATAAACATCAGTTACGAATCAAGTATAAATTATCAACAAAAAAAAAAACAATATACAATGTTGAAATCGTGTATAAAACGTCCTTGACGTCCATCACGGAAGTCTGGTACTTCAATTCCTTCATAATGTCCGTTTTCTAAATCCATTTCAAAACATTCTTGAAAAAAGTCTTTGCTTGAATCTTGGAAGAAATTACGTATAGTATTTTGCGCGGATCTATCAAGAACAAGAGCCTCTTGTTCCGTATCTCTAGCAAGACTTTTGAATAGATCACTATCAGATGGAACGCCGGCTGACAATTCATCACTAACAAATGGCAATTTATTATCCATGCGTTCGTATGGAATGCTGTACCATCCAGTGCGGAATCTATGCATCTGCTCGCGAGCATAACGCCTGTAAATACATATACCACCAAGTACACCAATACTCATACCCAGTAGGGCCGTAAATAATAGGCAGTAAAGTGTCATAGACTTAGAAGTGAAATTAGCTCTTCGCAATATTAAATAGTGTGAATGTCTGCCCATATCCCGCTGTTGCTGTTGTTGAGAACTTTGTGATTCTACATCACTCTGAGGATTGTGCTATTAAAAAAATAATTTAATTTAAATAAAAATTTTCCAGCATGATTATTCATCCTATGATATGTGATATCAATTTATACATGTTTTATGATAATTCAGATTAAATAATCGTTTATGGTATTTCCAACAACGCCCTACTGCATTTTATGCATTAAAAATATCTAAATAACATCCGTGGTTATTATTAGAAATTTTTATCTCTTATAATAATATTAAAACGACATCGCACATTAAATGCTAACAATTTAATAATGTATACTCTCAAATTATTGATTAATTTCATACAATTAAAAGATAATTACTTAATTGAATTATAAATTTTAACAATAGAGTATACAAAATAAAAATATATGCATGTATATTATGCATGCGCGAATAATTACATCTTCAGAGATTATTTTAACATCCAAAATATTTATCCAAACAATCAACTAAATTTAGAGTAATTTTGATATGTAGTATTTTTTATTGTGATTTTTTCTTCTGAATACCATAAATTTTAATCAATAACTATCATAAACATCCATAAAAAATCGGTTATTAAAATTGATGAGTCTATTGTCTGGATAAATACAAACCAATGGCTGCTCCATTTTATCCACAGGCTTCTTTTCGCCAATAGCTTTAGTGATGACCGTCATCTTGACGTTTTATTTATACCACTGTATAATAATAACTTACATCCACTGGAGAAAATATATTATTTTATAGTACTTATTAAGTACTATAATTATTTTATTTAATAATATTATACCGTGAATAATTCTTGAATGTAACTCACAAACACGTTAACACACCACTTGAATTCGATTGATCGAGTGACATTCGCGCCTGTCTGAATACACCCCCACTACATATGCAAAAACTCTTACTCTCAATCCCCTCTTATCCAAATAAGTATAATCTAGATCACCATTAAATCTTGCGCTTGCGCAAAAATGATAAAAAAATTTTGAAAATTGTAAAATATTATTTTTACTCAGTCTAATTTTATTAAAATTAATTTTTTCATTTGTCTAAATGTAAGTAGCAAAGTAACATTGGGTGATAAAATACATAAACTATTCTTACCATTGTGTATTTTAAAAACATTATAATTTAATAAATAAACCTATAAAATTTTCAGATATTATTATATTTTTACAGTTGACTTTCTAAGAATATCGATTTATAATTTCTGGCTTATTCCCTTTATAACCTTACTTTGTACTTGCTTTTTAATTCAAGATTATACAGAATACAATATAACACTGAAGTTGACGGATATTAAAATTTTTTTTGGAATTTTATAGTAATTAAAATAATATTGAAGTTAGCCGTCAGCTGTCAATGTTAAAAATTTTAATAACAAATCAATTACAACAAAAAAATGCTTCTAAAAATTTTCTCTTGTCATTTTTATTAATTTGCACATGTGAAATTTTTTAATTTCATTTTTTGTATAATATTTCAATTATTATAAAATTCTAAAATAATTTTTAATGTCTGCCAACTTCAGTTTCATCAATTAAATTATTAAAAAAAATGTAATTAAAAAGTTTCACATGTGAAAATTAATAAAAATTACAAGTGAAAATTTTTATTGTAATTAATTTGTTAAAAAAATTTTTTTAATTTACGGCTAACCGCTAACTTCAGTATTATACAAAAATACATTTTTTTTATGAACTTATTAAAAATTAAATTCTAGGTTTCTGTTTTTTTACAGTTTTTCTAAAAACAATTAGTCAACCGTGTTAATTAATCTGATGAATAATTATTATTGCTATTAATAGCCAATTGGCACTGAGAGATTTACTATTTGGTTTAATCTGATGTACTTTTAATTATTATTAGGACATATCTATTCACAGGTAAAAAAGTCCTGATAAATCCACGCCACGTGAATGTAAGGGCCTTAAATCCACGCTACGTAAATGTAAAGGCCTTTACATTTACGCAGCGTGGATTTCTCAGGACTTTTTTTACGTGTGAATAGACACTTTTTTATTATTATCAATTTTAATTAGACGAGTACACCTATTTGTCTGATTTAAATAATTCGGAGATTAATAAATATTTTGCTACTATGCCATCTACTACTCACATTAAAAAACATTCTTAAATTTTTTAATAAATAATCAGCTTTAATAAAATTTAACGACTATTATTTTATTATACAAATTCATAACAACTTATTGATAAGTTTTACTAAAAAGTATAAAATAATTATTGTAATGTGACAAACTAATTTTTTGGCTTAGATTCCTTTATTAAAGTTTTCAATTTACTTTTTAACAGTTTCTTACTTTGAACTTCAAAGATTCAATTTATAATTTATACTTAGAAATTATTATTAAATTTTTTCACATTTATTAATGCAAATTTACGTTTTATGGAGTTTTATATTATGTAAAATTAAGTACATTTTTCGAATTAGACCGCCATTTTTCCGCAATAGTAACCTAGTACTACCGTCACGCCAGTTGTCATCAGTACTTGTTAAAAAAATGATAAAAAAGAATTCACAAATGACAGAGTTAAATCTGTCAAATATCGAATTATTCTATTTAATTTTTCAATGATTACAATGATAATAGGTGGTCAATTTTTTTATCTCACTTGAAGTATTAAATAAAAATTTTTAATCAATTTTCATAATTGATGTCTAATTTCTAAATTTTAAAAGACTAAGATCGTGAAAACACAATTTGCTTCATTAACATAAATTACTAAAATAAATAAATAGTAAATTTTAAATCATTTAAAACTGCGCAATAAGGAATAAGACGTATAAAAAC
Organism: Cotesia vestalis; assembly: GCA_000956155.1. Taxonomy (NCBI): domain Eukaryota; kingdom Metazoa; phylum Arthropoda; class Insecta; order Hymenoptera; family Braconidae; genus Cotesia; species Cotesia vestalis. Next base: position 160,166 of record JZSA01000551.1, on the reverse strand, counting down.
TTTTACTGCAACGTTTAATTTAGTTTCAGAAAAAATGATTACAAAAAATTAAGATACATATTAGTAAGGTACATCTAAAGCTGATTAACTTAATTCAGAATGTAACTCATCAAATATTTATAATTTAGTAAATTATAATTTTTAATTTACGGATTTGAATAATTTGAACAAATTTTTACTTTTAATTATCGTACCTGTGTGCATGAATTTAATTAAGTTAAAAATAAACCTCACCAACTCCCAAATATAAAATTATATATTATAAATGCTAAAAATTAAATTTTATTTTAATTTTTCTAATAAGTTAAATTAAAAAAATTATTATTCAATAATTTTTTCATCCTTTGAATCAATTAGTCAAATAATATAAAATATTTAATAAATAACTTTTTAGAAAATTTTTCAACGATATTTTTCGAGCAAATATTTATTATTTCTGATGTATTTTGTTCTTAAAAAAAAAAAAAAAAAAAAAAAAAAAAAAACTAATCAAATTTTTGAATCAATTGGTAAAATACATAATTTAAAAATTTTTCAAAATATGAACATTTTTTTTTTCAACTATATCAAGAAATATAAATTGAGTAAATTGAAAACTCTTTCGAATGTTCCAAACCCAATATCAATCGGTCACATTCATTTGAAAGTATAGGACATTTACACACACATATCTATATACAGACATCCTCTCGGAAATAGTCAAAATTGTTTCCAGGGCCTCAAAACGTCATCTACGTCATCAGACAAAAACTTAATTTTCATGATTTTAACCGAAAACAGTTATGTCCTAAATTTTTTAAAAATTAGTATTTTTTAGGAGGTAGATAAAAAAATTAAATTGATAAAAGGAAAATATATATCAAGTTTTTTTAGTTCTATTACAACTTCTCCATAAATCATTTAACAAGAACAAGAAAGACAACCTGCGCAATTGTTATGTTTAGAAATTTTACATATGGACCACATAATACTGAAGTTAGCGGTCAGCTGTCAATTTTAAAAATTTTTTTTAACAAACCAATTACAATAAAAAAATGGTTCTAAAAATTTTTACTTGTGATTTTTATTAATTTTCACATGTGAAACTTTTTAATTAAATTTTTTTTTATAATTTAATTGCTACAAAATTCTAAAAAAATTTTTAATGTCTGTCAACTTCAGTGTTATATGGACCACATATATAGTTATACTCATTCATCATTTTTTTATCATGCTTAATAAAAATTATTTCAGCCCAGATTTTACTGTTTATAAATTAAAATATTAATTTACCAGCCATTTGTCAGTATAACGGTGTAAATTTCATTCTATCTTAAGCTCAATAAAAAAAAGTAGAAATGATCATGAAATGATTTAGTGTCAGTAAATCATTCGAAAGCTTTAAAACTATCAAAAAACACACTTAACACATTTGCGCTTAAGATGTGTAATAAAAATGCATTTAATCTTTTTAATGGTTAAATATTTTTGTTATTTTAAAAAGCTAATATACTGTTATATTATCATATTTGTCATGTAAGTACGATAAGTAAATACTTTTTTTTTTATTTTTCAACACGAAATATTTTTTGCAGTTGCTTATAATTAAAAGGCTTTAATTTGCGTTCTTTTTAAAAATATTTATTTTACGTAATATTATTCAGCGCCAACTTATTTTAAACTTTAAAATCCATTGAGTAATATTATCAGCGAAGTAAATATTTTTAATTTGTAAAAGTTGGAATGTGTGAATTGGCTGAGTTTATGAACGCGGTGAGTAACTTTTTCTCTTTTTTTTTGTTTTTATATTTTTTTTTTCCTGTGTAGACAACGTTAACTCAGATGGTAGTATTTCTCTGGTATCTCTTTCTCTTTTTGACTCGAGCGTTCTCGGTTTTCTCTATCCACCGATTCTTGAGCTCATTGAGTCAGTTCACGTTCAGTTCGTCAGTTACGCGAGGACTGCTGTGGACGTAACATTATACTATAGTTTATTGTAAATAAGAAAGGAATAAAACAATGGCGTCTGCAAAGAGAAAGCAAGATGAGAAACATCTGAAAATACTTCGTGAATTAGTATCACAACCTGGTAATAAAGAATGTTTTGATTGTCGACAACGAGGACCAACATACGTCAATATGACTATTGGTTCTTTTGTATGTACTTCATGTTCTGGTCTACTGTAAGTACTTCCTTGTGTTATAACTCAAATAATATAATTATTTTCAGCAATCTTACTTCTATTCGTTCAATTATGTAGTCTAGGTATATATTTTATTAGAGGTGATATAAGAAAAAATATTTTGTAGTTTTACATTTTAAATTATTATTATTTTTTTTATTTATTTAATTTACTTGATGCGAAATATTGTTGAATAGTAAAGTATTATTAAAAAAATCTTTAAATCTTTTCAAAAGTCAATTGACAGCTTATTTCATTGTTCAAGTATTTTGCAACAGTCGTAAAGAAGGTCATATACGTCAGTTATATGCAAGATCAACAGAAATTTATTCATTCAATACAAAACAATTTTTATTAATATCATTTTTATTTGTTTTGTAGGAATAAAAATAAACACTTATTTTTAATCGAGTATTTTAAATAACTGAATATTGTATTTAATTTAAAAAAAAAATTTTTTATGATTCATGTTTAAGATTAATCTTAGAAATCATAGCGTCTCAGTCGACAGAAATAGGAAACCAAGTTCGTTAAATATCATGAATGTATATAAGTATACACCTGAGTCATTTGGTGTAGTGATAAAATGTAAACTTTCCAATATCGTCATGACTTAGACTTGTAAAGTAATTAATAATGAATAATTTATAAATATTTTATTTTCAAATGAATTTATTTAAATTAGTCATGCATTTCGCTGTTGAATTTATACAATAATCATAAATTTATTATCAAAAACCTTTTCAACCTTAGATAACGATATTGATGATACATTTTTAATAAAAATAATGATTAAAATCAAATAAATAAATTTCCTAATTATTTTTTTTTTTTTATTTATTTTTTTTAATATTTATAGGCGAGGCTTAACACCACCACACAGAGTTAAATCTATTTCTATGGCAACATTTACTGCTGAAGAGATTGAATTTATAAATCAACGTGGTAATGAACACTGTAAAAAAATCTGGCTGGGATTAGTCAATTCAAATACTCCGATTACTATTGACACTAAAGATGAACAAAAAATGAAAGATCTGATGTCTGCTAAGTATGAACATAAAAGATATTATTTAGATCCATCGATGGCCAGTGACAATTGTAATAATCAAAAAGTACAATCAGCATCTTCTGATAGAACATTACGATCAAATCAAACTAATGTACCTCGAGTGCCACATGTTGGTGTGTTACCAACGTTAAGTACACCTAATCAAAAGAAAAAAACTACGTCCGAGCCTACTCCGACATTTACTCCAGATTTCGTAGCTGATTTTAGTCAAGTACCTGATCCTTTTGTTAATTCTACACCAACATCGCAATTTCCAGGGCCTATTCAACCACAAGCTTCTTTTGCTAACTTTGACAACAATCCTGCGTTTGAATCTCCTAAGAGTAAGCTGAAAAAAAATTAATTTATTTTTACTTTTTATTTTTCGAAAGAATGATCTGTTATTTTAATTTTTCATTAAGATTTATCAAATGCATTCAATTCAACTGGAAAATTTTCATCCAACTTTAATGGCGTTAACTCACCACCTTCCGAAGACCGATACGCTGCTTTGAAGGACTTGGATTCAATGATGAAAAAAACTCAATTGAGAGAAGACACGCAGGCTCCTAATGTCGCATCTACATGGATTGCAAGTAACACAAACAGTAAGTACTACATTTATGTATCAATTAAAATTAACCGATCACGAAGGATTTAATAATTTTTTTAAATCTTGACCGCTCTTATAATACAGCAGCAAACTCATTTTGGACAAACATGGATCAAACAAATCATTTTATTTCTAATCCATTTACGGGAAATGATTTATGGAAACCATCAATTCATGCAATTAATAATAGCAATAATAACAACAACAACAACAACAATAATAATATCAACAATAATAGCACGCAACCCTTGGATAATACTTACTACAATTCTGCAAATCCATTTAACTCAACGCTGTGCTCCACAAACAATGGTAAGTTATATTATTTATTCAGTATCATCATAAATAATCGATTTTGAATTCAGTTTTAGAATTTCTTATATTCAAATTTTTAAGCTTTTAAAATGTTAGAAAATTGAAATTTATTTTAATTATAAAAACAAATTTACATATTCCTAATATAAAACTCCTACTCCTAATATAAAATTGAGATAAAATGTATGTAGCATCAATTTATTTGTCGAATATGTCATAAGCATAAAAATATATGTAAACTCCATATTCAGGCCCCCGCATGTTAAATTCTAGTACTTACATATTTTAAATAAATTTTGGTGGATAGGATTTAATACTCCAAATAGTACAGATGTACTTGCATCTAGTCAAATGATGACTCCGCTCTCCGAAAAAGCCTGGCATCCAACTGTACCACTTTATCAGGCAAATCCTTTTATGGTGAGTAATGTATACTGTCCGTATAATTTTTGATAAAAAAGAAAAGGTTTGCATGTGTATTGATAATACTATATGTGTTATCATAATTTGAATACTCGATAAAATGTTTTATTTTTTTTTCTCATAGGTCGGTACCGGAGTAGGAAATTCAACAAGAAGTTCGAACAATCCCTTTTTATGATTATTAAATTTTACGTTTTTAAGCAAACTTGAGAATATAACGCTAAACAAACATGTAGTGTAGGTGGATTCCATTACATAATTTTTGACGGCATTTAGTGCCATTAATTTTTATTTCTTTTTTTCCATTATTTATTAAGCACTTTTTCTTCCATGACTGTCATTCTTTTATTCATATTATATTATAATATAATTAAAATATGATTTATTTATGTATAAAATAATACACGTTAAATAAAGATTAATATTTGTTACCAATTTAAAATTAATTTCTTTATATTGCAGTATCTCTATTTTTACATTATTTTTAAATTAAGTGATAAGAACAATCATAAAATAATAAAAGTTGTTCGGAAGATGATGAATCACACTTAAATATGATTTATTTACTTAAAAACTTTCTAATAAATACAAAATCACAAATGAACACTTAGTCTTTGTTTTTCTCTTTAATCAAAAATCGCTAGATCCATATAATTAAATATAGTATCAGCGTATATAATAATTGTTACACTTGCAGGCTATGTTATTTTTTTTTAATAATATATTAATAATGATAACATGATCAGTCGTATCACTGTATTACAATTACATTGATTGATATAAAAATGAGAGATTAGAGAAGCCTTCGTGTTAACTATTAATAGATATCACGTTGCTGTAATAGCTTAAATGTTATTTTTCGTATATAAATTTATTAAAAAATTTTTTTTACGAATTTTTTTTTCTTGTTTTTTAATTGTTTTGCTAAAAAGTTGGAAGCTCCAACAAGATCATTGCATTATTAGATTATTACTTACTTATAATAATAAATTAATTAGCAATAGTTTTATAAAATAATAAAAACACTAATAGATAAATTTTTACCAATCATGTTAATTGTTATGTATAAACATACGAGATATTGATATTACTAGGCATGGCGGGTAATCTGCATTGACAATCCATTGAAGAACGCTAATGCGACTTTTATCATTTATTATTTTGTTTTATCTAGCAACCGTTGCTATTAGAATTACCTTTCGGCAGAGGACGCACCAAGTATAATTTTTCACCCTGCTTATTGGTATAAATTGGCGCTCGTTGATAATGATCAACCAATTGATCAAGTGTATGAAATTTTCTTTGGCCAATACAATAAAGTGCCCCTTCAACGTGTACCCTAAAATGTTTATTTCGTCCAGGTGCTTTTAATGAAACTGAATAATCTCCCATCTATAAAAAAAAAATTATTAACAAATGAATAAATATATATTTATTATAATTATTAAAAAAAAAAAAAATAAAATGAAACAAATTAACTTACATTAGTTTCACTATCTCTAATAAGAAAATCGCCGTCGTGGCCATGTTGATTAAGAAGAGTGTCACATTGAGATCTTGTTATGCTGCCGTAATACCAGGGTTTACCAATAAGATGCGGTCGATCTCCAGGATCAGGCCTTCGTTCAAGTGAGTCTCCGGTGCTAATTTCACTAGTCGTCATGCCACGATCGCGATACGGTTGAGTCAAATATTCACTGAGCTCTTGTAAATAATTGCGTGGTACAAGACCAATTTGACCTTGTCCGTTTCTCGCTTTATACCACTCAGGATCTGCTGGAGGGCGATCAAGGATCTCTAGTCGGTCACCTTTTTCAAAAGAAAGCTCTTGGTCGTTGTTAGACGAGAAAGAGTAGAGAGCGACAACAATGTCAAGAACGTTTTCGGCCATAGCATACGTGTGCAGCGTATCGTCAGCGTCACCCTCTTCTTGAGTGTAGTTGGAGGGAAACCAGCCCGCCTGAGTGCCACTTTGGCCTCTCCACCAGCCATCGTTGCTCTTCTCAAGTATGAGGATTCGCGTGCCCTTGACCAGCGACAACTCATCTGCTTGTTGTGCTTGATAGTTGTACTTAACAACCGCTGTACCTATTGCTTCACTAGGATCCGCTGGTAATCTTCGTGCCATTATTGGTGATTCGACAGCACGTGAAGGTGAATTACCGGACGGTAAGGTTTTCGAACCCGAACCCTTTTTAACCTTCTTTTTTATACTGTCAAACAGGGACGGCTTTTCCTTTTTAACATAATTACTCGGCACGTAACCAGCTTGCCCGCGTGCACTCTGCACTCTCCACCAGTGTTTGGAATCATCTAACAACAGATAACGTTCATTTTTCCGTAAATCCAACTCCTGTGCTCCCTGAGCTCCATAATCGTATTTTGCGACAACGTAACATACGTCGTCTTGATTTGTCTTGCCTGAAAATAATAAATAAAATTAATTTTTTTAATTATTCAATACTGTTATTATAATCATATTATTAAATAGTTATTTAAACAACTATCATGCTTTAGTTTTAATTAATAAATAAATAAGCAATATAAAATAAAAGCAAATAAAATGCAATTACAAAAATGAAACGTACCATGCTTCATGGCTGCCATGTGCAAATGTAAATATTTTTATGTCCGAGACCGTCAGAAACGACTTCTACTCATGTACTACTCGTGTGGATCGCAAATCTGCTTGTGTCGTCGGCATGAGTAGTGTAGACAATCATTCTTTAACTTTTCTAATTTTTATTATTATCGTTCTTTTACAGATTTACAATGTATTGTTTCAATACTTTATTTGTTTTTCTCCTTTTATTAAATATTATTCTATTTATTTGTTTTTTTCTTTTAATATTATTGCAACATTAACATTTTTGTATGTTTTAATTACCGATGGATAAACTGGCTATTGATGCTTTGATTCAGGATCCATTTGTAAGATCAGTCCAAACAAGTGTCTAACCATAACTTATGAAAAAGAAAATCAAATAACAAAATTTCATTATTATTTTTTGTTAAAAAATAGTTTAATATTTATATTAATTCTAATTTATTTATAATAATAGAATTATCACTAAATTTGATTAATCGTTCATGAATAAAGTTAATATCTCTGAAATTGAACCGATTGTGATTTAAAATTTTTAAACATTTTAAATTCATATATTAATTTAGTAGTAATTTTTATCAATTATGTTTTTTTTCTAATTTTTCTAATTGAAAAGCATGTAATAACATACGAAAAAATAAAAATTTTTTAAAATACACAAAAATAATTTTGATAGTTCATGCAACAAATTATAACATGCAGTACAAAATCAAAAATAATATGATTCACATGAATAAAATGATAAACTATAATGACTCATTTAAATTAAATAAGTATGTAATTACATGAATATTTTTTTTTGTTATTACTTATTACTATATTTCTACAATAGTCACTACATAATATATACAGTAAATGTCTAAACGATTACAAGCATTCGTTTAGAAAATTGTACGAATTTCACATATTTTCCATATAAATTTTCTAAATTGTATATTAATTACAAAAAAAGATTACTAAACTAAAAAAAAAAAAAAAAATGATAAATATTTCAATAATGAAATATAAATAATAATAATAATAAATGATTTGTTTGAGCATAAATAACTTATCAATGTGACAGCAAAATCATCTAGAATACTGATCAATGTAATAGCCAAACTTTATGATACTTATCAAATATTACAGTAAGTAATATCTACGATAAATATTTAACAGAACTGATAATAATATGTCTTACCAATTTTTAAGCTCGACATATTCCTGCATATAAACTTCGTTGAATGAATATTAGGTGGACAAGGCTTGTTTTCCCCCACCTCGTGAAACGACAGCAGCAGCCATCAAGCGACTCTCTAGAATACGGGGGGATAGGGAATCGACTTTCGTTATGGGAATTAACTGCAAGGGGAATAAAACAGACAACTGTAGTAGAATTAGGGAAAAACTTTTAGATTATTACATCAACAAAAAAAAAAAAAACTTACAAACCAATAAATATTTTTTGCACAATTGTCATCCACGCAATCTAAATGTCAACATCAAAATTTATTTAAAAATTTCCTCGTGGTCGGCACTTTAAATTAAATAATAATTTACTTTCACCTTTAAAATAATATGCGGTAATTATTTCGGTATTACTTCTTTAACTTTATTGTCCTATTAAATAAATGATATAATATATTTTCACAGTTATGATTTATAAGTTTTATAAAAAATAACTTATAATACACCACGTAAGTTGTAAGTATAATAAATGTTAGTGTTTCCAATTCTATTTAGAAGTTAACGACCCCTCCCACGAAGCCGTAAGACCCACCCTTGTTAAAAACTAAGATCAGCGATCCCCAAATGAGAACCAGTATGGTCCTGCGCTACATTTAGGCGCTTCTATACTTTATACTATACTCTACACCTATACTGATGTCGTCTTTCCGCTATCTTTCCTTATCGTTTTTCCTATAGGTTCGTTTTCATGATTTTGCTTCAATTAAATTAGCCAATCATCGTTGATCTATACAGGAGAATGTCAATTACTAGATTGGTTTATTTTCTATTTCTATTTTATGGAAATAATGACACCGAAGTTAATAGATATTAAAAATTTTTTTAGAATTTTATAGTAATTAAATTATTAAAAGAAAAATTTAATTAAAATTTTTCACATGTGAAAATTAATAAAAATTACAAGTGAAAATTTTTAGAAACATTTTTTTATTGTAATTAATTTGTTAAAAAAATTTTTTAAATTGACAGCTGACCGCTAACTTCAGTGTTATTGAAAATAAGCTTTTATGAATTGTTACAATATTTTGACATTTTCTTTTTGCAATAGTTGCAGAAAATTTATTATTGTAAAATTATTCAAATTTACGAAAAATATTCTAATAGAAATTTTTTTATGCTTGTAAATTTAAAAGAAAAAAAAAAATATTTTTACAACTCTTAAAATTCTTTCAATTCTTTGTAAGTAATAAAAATATTTAAAAATGCCGCTTTATTGACGAAGATTGCAACAGGTAATTTTTTTTTTATTATTTTGTTAAAATTTAAGTTAAAAATAAAAAAAAATATATTTATTTTAATTAGTTAATAGTTTTGACTAAAACAATTTATTATAAATAATAAAATCTATTTTATCATCAACAGCAAACGAAAATAAAAACTAATTTGACTCACTCAGTCATAAAAGAGTTGTGTCGACCAGCATCGTGGATCGTGGCTATATTGTGAATGGAATGAGAGCTCTTGAGAAAGTATAAAAGAGGAAGAGCGACACGATAGCAGCTTGGCTTACAGAGGGTTTCTTTTTTAAAATTGTTAAGGATTATTGGTATTGTTTTTCATCTAAACGATTAACAATACTAATCATCCGACAATGGCCCTTAGCCAAACCAGTGTGGTGAGTAATGGAATAATAATGTCCATTAATAAAAAAAAAATACTTAAAAAATAATGTATCATTCCATCTAGCTGAAATACATGCTATCACTGTTGTATTGAAACAAAAAATTTTTATAAATTTATCCATTATCATCTTTTACCATATTAAAATTCCACACACTTTTTTTTTTACTTATCTATCTCGTATTTTATTATTGCATATGTTTATGATAATAATTAAATGATTGTATGAGTTTTTAAAACAAATAATTGTTTCAATAATGGGGTGTCATGGCAATGATTAACAATTAATTAATTTATATTGTGATTCGCACTGGATATAAAAAAAAATATGTCTGGTTTGTATTATTGATATGATCATTATTTATAAAAAATAAGTAATTGATTATTTTTTACTGAAATGATAAGATTTTTCATGAATTTTTAATTTTTTAATAATGAATTTGTATTGCAATACAATTATTTAATCGATAAAAATGTAGTAATAATGATAATTATTATTTTAATTACAGTTGAAACTTTATAATACTGTGATTGATGATGTAATAAATGGTGTGAAAGATTCACTGTGTACTGAAGAAGGTGTAGATGAAGGTGTACTAGAAGAGCTAAGACAAATATGGGAATCTAAATTGATTCAAAGTAAAGCTGTTGAGTTAAATGCTGATCCGCCAGAACCACAACCACCTCAGATATTAATACTTAATAAAAATAGTGGAGCCAACAAAACAGTTACTTCCAGCAATGGTGAATATTTTATTTTATTTTAATTTTTAATTATTAATTGCTATGTACTTAATTTTTATCATATAATTAATAGAATGAATCCATAATAATAATTTCTATAATTTTAGCTGCAAATGTTGGTAATCATTTTGCTCAACAACAAATGCAAGCTGTTTCAACTACAACTCAATCACAATCGCATCCTCAGCAACAGACACAGCAAATGGTTCAAAGTCAACCTCAACCACAACCAATGAGAGTTGTTCCTCCACAGACTGCTAATGTTCCTATTCAGCAGCATGCCACGATGCCAGTACAACAAGTCGTTACTGCACCACCACCAGCATTATTTGAGAGACCAGTTCCCATTCAAATAACATTACCTGGTAATGCTAGTACAGGCGATGGAAAACCTAAAGTCTTAACTATTCATGTTCCTGCATCAGCTATCCAAGGTATTTTAGTATTTCCATACTGTTAGTAGTCTTAAAAATAAATTTTTACTATTTATTCTCATTAAAAATATGTATTTTAATTTTTTAGGTAATCAATTAGCAACTATTTTGACGGGGCCTGTGATAACTGCAGCTATGGGTTTCCCTGAGAATGTTGCATCGAAACTCCTTCAACAACATGTTGATAAAACTTTACAAGGTCAATCAACTATGCCCATTGAAATCAATCAAGTTATTACACAGGCAAATAATGTTCAGCAACAAATGCCTGTACAAAATCAAGTATGTTTCAAAGATAATGATCATCAAATTATGTTATTATGTATTTAAAAAATACATGTTATTAATTGAAAATATTTTAGGGACACAGTAATATCGCTCAACTTGATGGTCAACATGGAGACACTTCTGAAGACGAAGACGATGAAGATGACGAAGATGATAACGAAGATGATGATGATGATCTCGAAAAAGATGACGATGAACAAGATGATGCAGGAGCTCGAGAAGAGGTTTGTCAATATACAAATTTTTTAAATATTACATTTTTTATTTAACCTTATTAAATTTTTTTTTAAATTAAGGAACCACTTAATTCTGAGGACGACGTTACAGACGATGATCCCACAGATCTATTTGATACTGATAACGTTGTTGTATGCCAGTATGATAAGGTATGTATTTTCTCAAATAATTTATTCATCTTGTCGGCATGAAAAGTAATTCGATATTTTCATTTTAGATTACGAGGAGTAGAAATAAATGGAAATTTTATTTAAAAGACGGGATAATGAATTTAAGTGGTAAAGACTATGTATTTCAAAAAGCAAATGGTGATGCTGAGTGGTGAGCCAATTGGAAGACCTCAAATTATATCAAATTTTCCATTTGTTTTTTCTATGATAATTGGACCTTGGAAAGATTATTAAGATTTGTTTACAATTCATTATTGCGACGTCGGATCGCTGATTAAAATGTGCAAAATTAAAAAATAATTTTGATTATAAAAACTTATTAATACAAAAAAAAAAATTTAGTTAGTATAATTAACAACGTGTGAATAAAGTAGTCGATGCACGGGTGATGGAACATAGGGGTGTCAAATTTTGTTGTTGACTTATAGTTAATTGATTATTCATTAATTAATATATTGTTTTTTTTGTTTCTTATTATTTAATTTTTTTTTTGTCTTGAAAAACTAAGTTATGTAGATTTAATATTATCTGTATGTATATTTATTATAACTGATATACGATAAAATTATCAGTTTAATCACTAAAAAATTAGACGAATTTTTGAAAGAAAACTCGTATGTTTCTCAAATTTCGTTCTTTTTTAAAAGCACAGTTATTTTGTATTCTGAAAAAAAACCCCTGAATAAGTGATAATTGTACGGAGTGAGATAAGTTGAAAGTATCTCGTTTCTTTTTTTAACTTAAATAATGAAAGAAACAATTTCTTTTTTACGACATATACATTAACACCTTCCGTTAATAATAGTAATATTTAGTACTAAATTTGAGAAATCAGAAATTCTATTTGCTAAATCCTCAAGTGCATTGAAGTAATTTTGTAAATAATCTTTAAGACAAAAAAAAGAAAGCATGAAACTGCTAATGATAATTACAATTTTTGTGTTATTTAATGTCATCATTAAAATATAAAAAAAGCGAAATGTATTATCGAAATTGAAGATATTTTATGATATTAATTGATTTTATCTATTAACATTTGTTGTTTTACAAACCTAAATAATTGATGATATTTTTCTTATTCGAACAAACGATTTTTCAGTTTTGATTGAATATAAATTATTTGACTTATTAAAATTAATTACAAGCAAATATATAAAAATTCTACTGTGCAGTTTTAAGAAATTAATATTTTAGTAAGATTTCGATTGTGGCATTAATGATAATTTAATAAATAATGAAAAAAAAAAAAAATTTTTTATATATTTACTGTCAACCTCAATAATTTTGGTTTTATCAAAGAAGTTTAGACCTACATTATATCTAAGCTTTTTTATCATAAAAATGAGTACACATCGAATTCCATCATCAGACTATTATGTGTATGAAAGATAAAATTATTTTGATAATGAATACAGTGCTTTCTTCCTAAGGTTTAATAGGTTATCCTTTTTTCTCTTATTACATAGTAACTAATGGAGAAATTGAAACAGCTAAAATATCTTACAGAGGGATCATTGTAAATAAATTGTGATAAACTGGACGTAAATAGTTTGACTCACTGAAGTTATTCGGATGAGTTGTTCATTATTTAATTGATTAAAAACTTACCTTTTATTAGGATTAATGAATATTTCATGAAATATTGAGGCACATCATTTTTGCTTGATTTATACTTAAAGATGTCTCAAATCACATAAAAAAAAGTACCGTGTCATTTATATCATAATTAATTACATGAAAGTAATTTTACCAAAAAATTCTTTCTTATATCAGAGTGCTGTTTAGATGAAAATAATCCAAATTAAAAATTTTTAATTTTACTTTTCATGTCATGTCTGCAGAATTTTGATTTATTAAAATGCACGGTTATTCGTCGCTTATGGTGTAACCATTACACACAACTATTCATAAATTTTCAGTAACGGAATTAAATCAACAAGTTAATATTGTCTTACAAGATCAAACGAATTAATTATTTTAAAATTAAATGAATGACTGATTAATATCAATTAAAAATAAACTGACCGAATTTTATCAAATTTATTATTATAGATGTGATAATGTTGATAAAAATGTTATATTTTCTTAAGTTATGAAATAAATAATCAGAAATTTAAACTGGTACTATTTTTTGTTTTGTATCGGTTTTTTTTATTATTACATTCAACAACCGGCAGTTTTTTTTATTTAATAGGAGTGAGTGTTCTCAAACTTGATAAGTCATTAACACTTACATTACTATTATCTGATAGGTTATTAAATCCTATAATGATCTATACGTTGTATATAAAGCGAAGTTGAAAAAATGTTTTATAAAAACAAAACAAAAATCAAAGGATAAAATAAAAAAAATGTCTAATGGTTTTTTTTTTTAATTTTGTGTTTTAATTTTATAATATTTAAGATTATTAATAGTGAATAATAATCACTTGCCAACTTCGCTGACTATACAATTGTGTTTCCAAATGAAAAGATATTTAATCCAAAGCGGCAGCTCCAGAAATAATTTCAATAAGTTCTCTAGTAATAACAGCTTGGCGAGTACGATTGAATGTTAAAGTAAGTTTATCAATCATTTCACCAGCATTCTTACTGGCGTTATCCATAGCAGTCATTCTGCTGGATTGTTCGCTGCATGCACCTTCTTTCATCGCGTAGAATAGCAATGAGGCAAGAGAAAATTCCAAATAGCTTTGGATTACATCCTCATCGAGAGAATCGTAGACACATAATTTTGGAGCACTCGTTACAGCAGATTTGTCGAACAGGGGTAATTGATCGACAACGTACGAAACTACTGACCTAAATCTGTTGTAAACTATGCGTCCAGATCCAAAAGTTTACCTATTATCAGATAACAAGAATTAGTATCGTTATAAGTGTTATTATTTAAATATACATTTTTATTAACTAACCCGGAATTTATGACCATATTTGCCACTTTGGAGGCATCAGTAAAAGTTGGAGGCTTACGGCCAACTTCACTTGCGACAAAGAGAATATTTTTAGCAAATAACCGTGACAAAATTGCTCGTGATTTGTCACCAATGCATATTATTTTGGTATTCTCACGGAGATTTGAATCAGCTAATAATTTATCACGAATATTACGTGACACACCGCTGTGTACAGCACCACACAAACCTCGATCACTTGTGACAGCAATTACCAATTGTTTAGGTTCTGATTCAGGTGCTTGAATTTCAGCTTGCTCATAGAAGATTTTAGTTCCTTGACCTAGAGGTCTTGCTTGCTTCAAATCACGTTCAGCGTGATTGTATTTAGCTGCTGACACCATCTTCATGGACTGAGTGATTTTCTGGATGTTTTTTACCGACTTAAGACGAATGGAAATAGCTTTTAAAGTTGCCATACCACGTTGATGCTGTTGTTGAACTGCTGGCGCAGTCAACGAGACCAAATTGCTCGCCTGACGAAGCATGGTGGACAAATTTACTGATAACTGGGAAAAAAAATTTTAATTAGTACATCTAATTTCAAAATAAATTCACATAAATTTTGTTAGTTTGAGTGATTTTTTAATCCACAATTTATAAACTGTCAAGGAGATATTCAGTACTCCTTTAATATAATTGGAAGTATTATATGCTTTTATGTAATCGTCAGATTGAACTTGACGGCTATTCAGTTCTATTTACTGTTATTATTAGTCAAGTGTAAAAGGTTTATTAAACAACTTTTGATTTTAATTGTTCAATAATTTTTTTTATTTCTTTAGATAGTCAAGATAAATCAATTAAGAATATAATTAAATGAAAAAATAAATAAAATAAACTTACCAAATAATTTTACAGGCGAAAGTCAATTCGGCCACTGTGCTTAGAAGGTTAACTCTCTTCACGGCTGTATAACGGGGGGATAAAAAGTGACAGGAAAGAACGTTAGAGAGCGGTAACGCAGCTTTCGATGAAAAAAATTGGCGGTATTTTCAAATTTCTGAGAAGTAAACTTTTTATAAATAAAAAAAATTTTTTTTGTTTTTGTTTTAATTTTTTTATTAATACGTATCATCATCATACATAATTAAATTTATATAAAAGTAAAGTTAGCCAAAATTTCAAAATTTTCAGAAATTTTTTATTCAAAAAATTTTAATTAAATAATTCAAAAAAAATTTCACCTGTAAAAAACTTGAAAAACTGTAAGTGTAATTTTTTAGAAATGTCTTTTTAGTTGTAATTTAATTAATAAAAAAAATCAAAAATACTTATAGAAATTTATCGAAAAAAAAGTACTATAGAGATAATTAGAGATAAAAAATTCCTATATGGTAAATCAACAAAGAATTTTCTTTTAATTGAGACTTCAAATTTATTTGAAATATTTTATTTGTATATTTTTTAATATTAAAATTATTTCTCTGGTGATTTACCATATAGAATTTTTGTATCTTTAATTATTTCTATGTATAGTACTTTTTTCTTTGGATAAATTTCTATAATTATATTTGTCTGAGCTTACAATTATTTATTTTATGGGAATTTTTTTAATAGTTTCGTTTATTTCTTTTATTTCCTAAACATATAATTAATTGAAATTTTTAGTGAAAGATGTCAACATTGAGAATTTTTTATTTTACTCGAATCATTGCGAATCGTTACAAATCAATGACGACGACTGTATCTACGACTTTTAAAAAATGAAAAAATATTTTATTCAAATCGATAACTATTCGGACGTATAAATTACTTTTATGTCATATAAGCTTTAATACTAATATTTAAGTTCTCGTTCATATTTATAATATTTAAATACTTTGATCTTGAGAATTTGGACAATAAATGAATATTGTAAACACACTTGACAGATAGACGTTATTGAATTTTCTTTTATCTTATTAATTTATTAATTTGAATGGTATTTGAAAGAAATCTAAACAAGTTCTCAATATTTTAACTTGGAAAAAAAATTGTGTAAGAACTAGACGAGGATGCTAACCATAAGATGCGCCTGATGAAGCTGAAATAAATCAGCGAAACGTTGCAATTCTTGTAATTTAACATTTTTATTCATTGTCCAAATTCCCAAAATTGAGTTATTTAAATATAATATATTAATTTCAATTGCTAATCAAAATATCAATTTGAATGACATTGAATTGTTCTTTTAGTCAATAGTTTTTTCAATAAAACTTTAAAATAGAAAAGTTAAATTTTTTGAAATTTATAATATAAAATATTACGATGAATTAATAACTTGTTTTTGTAAAAAATTTATAATATCTTGTCCCAACTCTTTGTATAAAGTAGACTGCGTTGAATTTGGCTGTGCTAAAACAATTGGTTTTCCAATATCTCCACACTCTGTTGTATCTTTGTCTAAAGGAAATTTTTTTAAAATTGGCACACCTAAAAAGTCAGTAAGAAAAATAAATAAAAAAAAAATCCGTTTTTTTTAAATAATAATTAAAAAAAAGACATGTTTATGATATAATTAAAGGTGTATTAAGTATTTAATAATTTAGCAATAATGCTTTACCTAATTCTTTAGACAAAATAGTGCCTCCTTCACCAAATAATGATACTTGCTCCAAACATTTTGGACACGTTATGTTCGTCATATTTTCAACAAGTCCAGCTATTGGAACATTCATTTTTTGAAACATTCTAGCACCTTTTCGCGCCACGTCTAACGCTGCCTTTTGAGGAGTTGTAACAATAACAACACCACTAATAGGAATATTTTGAATTAAAGAAAGAAGGGTATCTCCAGTTCCGGGAGGTGTATCGACTACAAGATAATCAAGAGGATCCCAAGCAACTTGTCTGAGTAATTTCTCTAACGCACTCATTACCATCAATCCTCTCCAAATAACCGGTGACTTTTCGTCAACCAAAAATCCCATTGACATACTAAAATATGAAAAAATGATGTAATTCCATTTTTTTTTTATAAAAATTGAAAATTAAAAATTATTACCACTTGACTCCATAATTGACAAGAGGCTCCATTAAATTATCATTATTGAGTAAAGGTGTTTGATGAAGATTCATCATTAATGGAATGGTTGGTCCAAAAATATCAGCATCTAATAAGCCTACTGCTTTCTGGGGTTGAATAATTTTCAATGCGGTAGCTAAATTAACACTTGTTGTAGATTTACCAACTCCACCTTTTCCAGATGCAACTAAAAGTATTTGCTTGACACCTTTGATACTTTTTTGCTTAGGAAGTCCTTTACCCATTACTTGTTGGCGTCTTTTATTTTCATCATTTAGACTATTTGATGTTGATAACGATAACTGAAACAATTCGAGTTATTTTAATAGAGAAAATTTTTTTTTTGCAAAATTTTGTTCATTCGTAAAAAAAAGAACAAAACATAATAGATTTTCAATAAATCGGAAAGTTATTGGTTTCACCCCAATTTTTGGAAATCGAGCTCTTATTCGATCTTCCCTCTTTGAGGTCCTGTGAAGCTATTCTAGCCATTCTTACTAGGATATCACTACGTCTGCGGCGCTCGAAAGGGCTCCATCAAACTTAAATTTCCTAAACCATTGAAACCGATTCGGACCAGTAGATTTTGAGAAATTTCAAGAATAAAATTTTTTTTTGGAATAACTTTTAAACTCAGTTCTTAAACTCAAAAAATGACGTCGATTGCTGCAAATCACATCAAAATCAGTTGATACGTTGAAGAGAAACCGTTCACGAAAAATTTCGAAAAAAGTGTTTTTTTTTTTTAATACAACTTCGAAATTTCTTCTCGAATCATTTTCGATGTAAAAAATTACGGTAATTATTTACAAATGGGGTCTACCATTTTAATTTCTTTTTTGTTGAACAAAATTTATTTTTTAATTTTGATATATTTTTTTTTTTTTTAAATATATAAAAAAATGAACAATTAAAAAAAAAAAAGTTGATTAGTACAATTTTATTGTAGTAAAAGTCACTCACTATACTTACAAAATTTTGGGCCGGGACACAAAATAAGTGCTAACGCAGTAAGCATAGCTTAATACAAGACGTCATTTTGCTTATTGTTGATGTAAACAAAACGGACAAGAACAGACCTGTCATTGTTCAGATATACAAGCACTCAATATAATGATTTTAGACGTAAAAATTAGTTGGCAGTGAAAAACTGGTGTGTACAATTGTGTATCATAGAATTTTCTAAAATGAGTAATAATTCTTTAATCGTGTGTTCTTATGAATATTGCGGTACAATTTATAACATCGAAGGTGATCAAGCTTTTCATGAATCATTAAAAAAAGTTAAGTCAAAAAAACTAAAACTTGTCAATCGTCGTCGTAATTTCAGTAACACACTGAAAAAAATAAAGCATTTTGAACTGAGATCATAAATTCTTGTCTTTGAAAAATCAAACTAATTTTTATTTAATTTAGCTAAAACTATATATCTACTTAGGAAGTACAATAAACGTAGATTGAAGATCTTTCATCAAGATATTAGAAATAAAATAATTCATTTCATCATATTCTTGAGCTACAAATTTTGTACCTTGAAAATATTATAATGTTTGTATAAACTAATTAACTTTCATTGATTTATAGATTCAAATTACGCTTCAGAAGTCTTTCAACGGTTGTTAAACAACAGCGACAAAGAAAATGTTGAAAATCCAGAACAGTCCAATAGTAATTTGCCGGATGAGGAACTTACTAACGTGATTCAGATTGATAATTCAACGAACAGTAAAAATCTGACACATCAAAATGTTGCTAAAGGTAAACATTAACATAGTAAATATTTTTTATATTTATTATATACAATCATAATAGTAAATTGCAATTTATACAGTTTATACAGAAATACTAGATACCGAAAACTGGGAAGACTCTGCGGTAAAATTTTTATTAAATGAATATTTAGTTCGGAAAGATAAATTCAGAGATCCTAAAATAAAAAAAAAAATTCTGTGGTGCGAAATCGCCAAGGAATTTAGCAAAATTAATAAAAGAGTTACCTACAATGGTGTCAGTAAAAAATTTTCAAATTTGAAAACATTTTACACAAAAATTAAAAAAAATAATGCTAAAATAACAACAGGAACTGGACGTAAATCATGGCAATGGTTACCTCAAATGGAGGATATCTTTCATAACGATTTATCAATTGATTTTTCTTCAAATGTGATGACAAGTATGTCTTACGTAAATGAAGAACCAATGAACTTATCAACTGAATCAACAAGGTTTGATTAAATAAAGTGACCACAGCAATTAATAATTCTATTTTTAATCCCTGACAGGTAAACTAGGTAAAAAAATACTTATCTCAAAAATTTTACTTGAATGTAATTTTAAAGTTTCTGTTCAGTTTTAATAATATTTTTTTCCCATTTAAATTACTTCAAAATTATGTGTATTTTACACATGATTGTTCGAACTTTTATGATGTAAAAGTAATAAATTTTTCCATCTTTATTGGATAGATGCATTTAAATAACTTTATAACTTTTTACTCTTATTGCTTTTAGAAGAATATGATTTAGATAATAGCCTGTCAGAGATTAAAATGAAGTATTAAAATATTTACATAATCTTTTAATTTTTTTTTTTTTTTTTTAGGTCAAGATCAAAAAATTATTAAAATTTTCAAAAAAAGGCTAACTTAATTTTTATCAAGAGCCAAACTTTTGAACCAAGAATTCCATTTTGAAGAAAATGATTTTCTTGAGTCAAGAGAATAAATTCTTGAAACAAGAAAAATTTCTTAGACTAAGAATAATTTCTTAGCTCAAGAATTTATTCTCTTGGCTCAAGAAAATCATTTTCTTCAAAATGGGATTCTTGTTTCAAGAGTTTGGCTCTTGAGTTAAGTCAATTTTTTTATCAGTGTACGGCAGAGGATACGTCATCTTCTCAAAAAGTACCTGATAATACTAGTGAAAATGTGCAGTGGTCACCAAAATTTTTCAAGTCGGCTAGAGGCAAAAGTATCTATTATCACCGCCAAAAGCAACTTGATTTACATAACAAAAAGATAGAAATGATGGAAAAATTAATTGATAAACTGGATGAAAATAAAAACATACAAAACAAACAGATAGAAATCTGGAACCAAAGAGTCAGCGAATTGATCACTGTTTTCAAAGAGCATAATGAGATTCTTAAAAATATATCTAACAAGGGGATTGAGAAACGAGCCTTAAATGATTGTAAAAGAAAAATCTTAACAGTTGAACAGGAAGAATTATCAAGTGCATTTATTATTTTTATACTAAGAGAAATATTTATAAATTTTTAAGAATTAACGGATTATAAACATAATTAAAATATTAAAAATACTTACTTGCTTAGCTTTTGTAGTATTAAGAAAAATAGATCGAAAATTTAATAAAGCATTCGGTAAAAATGATCTGGGCATTTTTAAATTTACCGCCAATATGATAAGAAAACTCACAATAAGCAATAACCTCAACAGTTCATGAACACTCAATGAATCAAGTTTAAAGATGATTTAATTGCAAATATTAAATATAATATATCAGTTA
The DNA here is from genome assembly GCA_000956155.1 of Cotesia vestalis. Classification (NCBI taxonomy): domain Eukaryota; kingdom Metazoa; phylum Arthropoda; class Insecta; order Hymenoptera; family Braconidae; genus Cotesia; species Cotesia vestalis. The sequence goes on along the minus strand of JZSA01000551.1, from coordinate 138,789 downwards.
AATTAAACAATTTTATTTAATTATAATTTCAGATTTTTAGTGAATATCTCTGATAAGCGACTATAATAATTTCATTAATTTGAGACTAAATGTCCATCGAGTTAAGAACTCTCAAGCATAAAATTATCGGCACTGTTGTGTATTTTAACAACGGTGAGAAAGTAGGGTGCTAGTAAAAACTTGCAAGAAAATTCATTCAAAATTACTGAATTCAACAGTTATTAAAAATTTTTCTCGTTTAAATTAGAAAGGTATTATCGAAAACAGTTTTTTTACATACTTTTTTTTTTCTATTCTTTATTCTAATCAAAAAATAATTCTTTGTAACACTTACGAAATTAAACTAGTTGACAAATATTTTCTAGTTATGGTTGTGAAATTTTTGTAATTTTTATTTATTAATTGTAATAAATACTGAAAAACAAATTTTTATTTGTTAACACGCTTGTTGGTTTTTAAGTTTTTCAAAGTTATTTTTCATTACTGTTGATGTAAATCATTTAAATATAAGCATAACCTTAAATAAGTATCGTTAACATTGAATAATATTGTTTTTTCTTTGCAGATAAATATGTCTATTCCATTAAGCTGTTTTACACAGGTTCGTAGCTATATTTTACGGAGAGCACCTCGGACTTGGACAAACGGTGTTAAATATGAACAAGTAACATATTATCCACGGTAAGTTTAAATAAACTATTATATGGAGTCTGATAATAATAAGTAAAAAAAAAATTAAAAAATTGTCAGGTATCTATTAATTTTATTATCATTCTAATGAAAGAACGAAATATCTAAAATATATAAAATATATGTGATCAATAAGAAGTTCTGAAATTTGAATCCTTTTTAGGTAGATTCCATTGAAATCTATTTATTGTATTGGTCCTAATGTCAAAATTAAGTCGGAATTATTTGTAATATAACGCGGCTTGTGTATACGATAACACCTACAATTCTTAACGGATTTAGATGAAACTTGTTACACATATTTTTTGAATAATAACCTTGAATGAGTTCGAAGATGAGCAAAATTCGTCAATAAGTTTAGAAATGGTAGCTCTTCAATATTATTAAAATGGTAAAAATCACGTTTTCGGTGACTTCATTGATGTATATCTTTCGATTGAAAAGAGATGACCAATTTTTGATAAATTCATGTGAAAGCTCATGAAATTACCTTTAATTTGACGTATATAACATTGACATTTTGACCGATTTTTAGTTATTTTATCGAAGTTAAGAGTGCATTTGAAACATTTTCAGGCAATACGTTGTACAAATAAATTATAAATGTTATTCTATCGAGAATTCTCAACAGATCCTAATCAAATTAAAAAAAATTTCATTTAATGTCAGACGAAAGTTAATGGGATAATATGATAATTCATTCTGTGAAATCTTCCTTCCATTTCGGATGTGGCCGAATGGCGTTTTTTATTAATACAACTGAAATAATTTTTTTTACACTAATAACATTAAGTGATTTTCAAAAACGTTAATTATTTCTAGACACCAAGATCATAAAGATCCTCCATTCAAACCAACAAAACTTTTAATGGTTCAGCGTGTCGAAAAGTTTAAAGGCAATCCATATTGGGATAAAAATATTCTTATTCAGCTTAAATTAGATAAAGTGGTAAGTAATTTGATCGATGTCACATAATTTCGTTATTCAAACATAATATTTTTGGGTCATGAGCCATAAATCATAAATATTATTCAATATTTTTAGGCCAGTGATATTGCGATAGTCAAAAATACACCAGAAGTATGTACGTTGCTTTGGAAAATAAAGCATCTGATAAAAGTTACACCAATCAATATGCCAGACAAATTACCCGACGATGAGTCAGTCCAGACTTGGCTCCATGAAAATGGAGATTTGCTATTGGCTCCAAGAGTCGATCCAGATCGTGAAAAAGCTACCATGGAGTTCATAAATAATCCAAAACGATTAGATAGTAAAACTTTGAAGGAAGAATTAAGATATAGGTGGCTTAATCCTTATGATTTGTAGATATAATTATTTTTAAATGAATAAAAGTCAAATTATCAAAATGATTTATACCTAACTTGATTCATTATTTTAAAATAAATTATCTGTAAAAAAATTCTTATAGCTTTTTAGAATTTAATTAACTGATGAATCGAAACAATTAAATTTTTTCCACTTTCAAAATAATTTTATAAGTTAATAAATTTTTCCATAATTTTATATCTTAGATACCATCAGAGATTTTTATTTCTTTTTTATGTATATCAACGAACACAAAGAATGATGAAAGTTTATATGGGTGATTCTCTGTAAGGACGTTTAAATTTGTAAAAAATTGTCGGACCAAATTATTTTTGATTTTATTAGAAAAAAAATTAACAAGGTCTACAAAACTATCAGCTTAATGATAATAAATACACAGCCGATTAAATTTTTGTTTTTTCGATATTTGTGTATCTTTTGCCATATAATATGACAGGAGACCCCTGATTAAAAAAAAGTATTGTGACAAAGAAAAAAGTATTGAAAAGAATTGGATTGACTGGATTTTTTTTTTGGCTTTGAACTTCTGGCAGGGGACTGTTCTTAAAACGCTTGAGACAAATTTTGGTTTAATGAATTTAATGAAATAAATTAATTTTCGGTACTTCTTATTGAAAAATATTGTTAGTTAACTAATTAAGTTTATGAACATTATGAACCAAATTATATATTATGGACAAATAATTAAAAATTTAATTTTAAAGTTTCAATTTTGGGAATGGGACAGCCCAGGGGACTGTTATTTCAGTGGTTTACGAATTTATAGCAAAAAAACCAAAATTTATTTCATTTTAGTTTTCAATGCTCCAAATAGAAATGTTTTTTTACTTTCGTAATAATTTTTTTTTAGTTACAAAATAACAATTTTTCTAATAAAAACATGCCTGGGACAGCAAAAAACATCCTCACAGAGAATCACCCATATACAAGATAAAGTTGTTTTCTCTCATCAATTTATCAAGAAATTCTAATTACTTTGTATTATCTACTATTGATTTTTATGTTTTTATTAGAGTATGCCGTTTTGTCATTTAACACTTAAAATAAACTTTTTTTATTTAAATTATTGAAACACTTATTCTGAGAAATATATACATTTATAAAATTCATAAATAATATAAATCATTACCGAAGTTGAAGCGTTACTTTTATCATTATTAATTTTCATTTGAATTTAATAAAATTGATATATTAAAAAAAGTTTATTTAGCACATAGTGAAAGTAACTGACAACTTCGATTACACTTTATAGTTACAGTCAAAACCGTTTATAACATCATCGCTTAAAATTCTATACAAAATCTTCAAGCAGAATACCGTTTATAATAACAAATTGCTCATAACAGCCATGTTAAAAATATATTTTCAAATTTATCGGCTATATATACGAGAAATACTTTTGTTTGTTTTTCCACAATTATACTTATGACCTCATTAAATTCAATCACAGATTTAGCATAGTTATAATCAAAATTTTTAAATCAGTTTATCGTTTGACAAGTTACACAAAGCATTGATAACTAAAATTTGAAATCCCTTTGATTACGTCGAAAAGAAGAAGAATTCGACGAATTTAAAATTCATACGGACAGATTCAGTGCAAAATCAATCTAAAATGATAGATTTTCAGTGGTTGCAGTCAGTTGACTAGTTAGTCAGACCGGCAACTTTTTTAATTCGCAAAATCTGATAAAATATTAAATATTATATTATAAAATATAAAATATTAAATACAATAGTTTGAATAAAATAAAAACCGATAACCATTCACGTAAATTACAAAGCAGCGAATACTGAAATGCACATAATGATTTAACTCGGATCCCTTAAAATTCATGTGGAGTTTGCTTCGAAATAAGATTTAATTAAAAATTTCTAAATATTAATTATTTTTACAGAATCCTCATTTTTTGATAAATTTATTAGAAAATTGCTTATGGAATTTTATTATTGATTACAACGACTATCGGCTCTATCGACCGCATTTTAACGATCTCCTCGATGTCATTATAAACGATTTTGACTGTGTACGTATGATTTATTAATTTATCTACACAGTAAAAAATTTTGCGTCATTGTGTCAAAAAATTTTTATGTTAAATATTTAACACTTTTTTTTGTTGATTTAACAGAATAAATGTTAAATTTATACATAAAAGTGTTAAATATTTAACACAAAATTTTTTAACACTAAGTTTTTTGACGCAATGACGCAAAAGTTTTTACTGTGTAAAAGTGCAAAAAAACAAGGTATTAAATTTTTAAATAAATGACAAAGGATAAAAAAAAGTCTGAAATTTCAACAAATAGTATAATTTATTTGCATTTTAGCCTTTAAAGACTAAATTTTACAATCTACCAACAGTAACTTTTCTTTTTATTTATAATTATTTAAATCTATTATTTAAGTTAAAGATAATGAGTGCCGCGTTGTGTCAGTCAGTGCGGACCTACTTTTTTTTTTTTTATAATTTAAGAAGAATTACTAGTTTTGATAGAAACTCTTCAATTGATTCCAAACGATACAACGAGTTCACGGAGGAAATCTTATTGTTTTACCATAAATTAAGTATAAATTTTGATAATTATATTAATTAGGTATATCGTTATACCTAGACCGTATTTATAACTCGAGGATGACTTATATTTAATTGTAAATATTGCATAGGCCGTTTCTGCGATAATTTTATTTATTTTTTACAGTTTGCATAAGTTAGAAATTTAATAATAAATACCAAGGCGATTGTTAATAACTTGAAGAAAACATTTTTAATAATTGATTTATTTATTTATTTTTAAAATTTTGTTTTCTTCATTTTTGGTAAATCCTACATTACAATTGCACCTAAAGCACTAAGTTATTTAAAAAAATCAAAATATTAAATATAACATAAATCCTCGAGCTTACTTTCGACAATACATTTGATAAATAAACAGATTGGAAGTCCTCGATAGATAATTGAAAGACGTATTGTATTAATTTTCATCATTGGACGTAAAATCGATGAACATTATCCAAACGTTATTTTTCGTTTATTGGACGCAATTTATTAGATCAAGAAGTATAATTTTGAATTTGCCACTTTTTTAAAATTTAATTTTCAGTTTTATGATGTTGAAGTAGTATTTTCTTAAACATTCTTTCTCCGATTACGGAGTTTCCAAAATCTTCTACTTCTGGGTGTATGGTGATGAATAGAAATAGTATTTTGTCCCTTAGTACTTTTTTCAGGCATATATATTTTTAACAATCTGGATGCTCGTTCCTCATGAGATTTATCCGATGACTTACCACTTAAAAAACTTAACAACTTGATACTACGTCTGCGAATTCTTAGACGGTTGAGAAAAGTAGTTTCTCGAGGTCTCACTGGTATTTGTTCGTCTTGATCATCTTCAGAGACTTCATCGATTCTTTCCGATCGTCTTCTCAATTCTTCTAAATGTTTTCTTCTTTCGTGTTCAAGATCCATCCTTTTCAATCGTCTTCTATCAAGCATTCTAGAAATACTTTCAGCTTCATTACTAGAATTTGCTATTGAATTCTTTAAAGCCGGTTTTAGAATTCTTCCTACGTCTAGTGGCTTTGGAATTGTAGCTGTTTCCACAAGTGTTACTCGTTTTTCGGCCTTTTTCACTGGCGGATTATCAATTTGACTGAACTCTTTACCAGAGTCAACATCCAAAAGTTTTTTATGTAGATCCAAAATTTTTTTACGAAATTCTTCATCTTCTTGAGTCAATTTAGCGAATATTTGATCTCTGTTTTGAATTTGATCTTCGCCGCCGCTGGCCAAACTCGCGGACTGCAACCTCTGTCACCACCATCCAACTTGATTTTTTTCGTTACCAGATGAATCGTCTTCTTCGGGAAGTGGCTCCAGTCGTCTACGATTAAGAATACATCGAAGAGATGATAAGTTACTGCCACCTAGCAGTTGATCCATACTGATTTCAGGCACGTTGCAGTCTTCGGAGTCTCCACTTTCGTCAGCATCATCATCAGTATTCAATGTGAGCCCATAATTGTCCTCGCCGAGAACGTTGCCATTGATAGACGGCTATGAAAGTGACAGGTTCAGCTGGTACTAATTGTTTTTTTTTTGTTTTTGTTTTTTGTAAATAGTACAAGCATTTGCGTCATGCAGAGCCGTGCGAAGCTTATTAATTTTTTAGTCGATCATTTACTCTCTTACTCTCTTACTTTTTGGTGTTGGAAGGTATGACTAATCTATGGTGCTTGAAAAAATCTGGCGGCGGTGATAAAAAAAAACTCAACTCAAAGAGTTTTTACTTTAAAACATAGCATTAAATACTTTGTATTAAACTTACGGGGCTGGCGGTAAAACTGTCATCATCTGGTCCACCCGAAGTTGGTGTACCCCATATGTCATCACCAGATGTTCCACCGGAAGTCGTTCCTTCATCGTCATTGGGATCTAGTGAAAATTCAGTCCTTTCAGGTGGCACGGGAGGCTGAAGTAAGTAACTACCAACTCCTTCACTTAATTGTTCTAAAAAAACCATTTTACTAACGACGAAATCGCTAGCTCGTGCTGTCCAGGACCTTAAACCTGTTGGTGGAGACTCTAAATCACGGTTATCATCATCTCCTTGATCATCTAACTCATCTTCTTGATCTAAGCTACTCATCGTTCCAAATCTTCGGAGTGCTCTGAAGATAATAACCTTCATTTAATCTTACATTTCATTTACTTTAATATAATTGGTACACGATGAAAGAAACAAAGGGATTTTTCCTATTTTTGCATAGGAAAAATTCCTATGTTGACTCAGGAATTTTTCCAATGTTAACATGGGAATTTTTGCTTTATTAACATGACAAAAATATCCATGTAACATATAAAAAATTAATTTATCACTAAAATTTAATAATTAAAAATTTACATAACAATTTTCTCATTCGAGCAATTTCAGATAATTTCAAAGTAAAACAGTGATATACAGTCGGTTTGGGATAAAAAAATTCGAGGAATTTTTTTCAAATTTTGCTTTACATTTCAAAAAAATTAAAAATCCAGCAGATTATGGACTGTGTGGCTTAATATATATGGGACATTCCACGCCAAATCGACCACTTTTGACCGTGACCCCTTTTGATTTGGCTGAAAGTCTTTCCTCCTTTTCTAACCAGTTAAAAAAGTCTCTCATAATTTTTTCAAATTTTTTTTACCCAACCAAAAAAAGTTATGAATTTTTCAACAAAACTTTTTTATTTTTAAATTGCCATAATTTTTTTAAAAATTGACTTATCGGGGCGTTTTTTTTATCAAAATTTTTTTTATTAAATGTTCTTTTTGGGAAAAAATAGAAAAAAAATTATTCAAACCTATCTTCATCATTATTATCTGATTAAGTGCCATCTTCAGAAACAATATTAAATTGAAGAACATTTTCTTGCTTAACTAAACTATATGTCTTTCTTAGTTTAAGAATTATTGCATTTGAAACATTATAATCATGGATTAAACTATTCGATGAAACCGTTTCAACCATAAAACTCAGAGTATCGGAGAATTATTTATTCCAATGCCCACCATTTATTAAGCAATAAATAAAAAAACATTTGTTTTTCAATTTTCTTTCTTTTTAAAAAAATTAAATTTCCCAAGGATTAATAGGTTCAACTTTTGGTTCTATACTTTTTTCTTGTTTTTTGAGGATTCCCGGAAATTTTTGGACCGGTGTTATGAAAAATAAGACTAAAAAAAAATAGAAATAGAAAAAACACCATTCTGAAATTTTCAGGATAATTGTAGAAAATGTTAAAGTTTCACATAAAAGAAAGAAAAAAGAAATTAAAAATGGTTATCATCGACTGTATATCACTGTTTTACTTTTAAATTATCTAAAATTGCTCGAATGAGAAAATTGTTATGTAAATTTTTAATTATGAAATTAAGTTACATAAATTTTAGTAATAAATGAATTTTTCCTATGTCACATGGATATTTCTATTATGTTAATAAAAAAAAATTCCCATGTTACCATTGGAAAAATAGGAAAAATAGGAAAAATAGGAAAAATGGGAAAAATGCCTGTTTTTTTCGCCGTGTAGTACAACATTTGACCCAAATACAATATCCGCGTTCATGCAGAAGATAAAAAAAAATTTTTTTTTTTTCAAAAAACTATGGTCAATTTGTGAACAGAATTTTTGTTGTCGTTTCTGAAACCATCTTTTAATTTTTTGTGCGATTTTTTATTGTTGAGATATTCATGCATGGGTATTTTGTTGTTGGATCAATTGTTGTGCAGCCAATATTATTAACGTAATATTTTTTATGATTGTATTAATTACAATATTAGTATTAATTGTGTTTGTTATAAAAATCGCAGGAATGTAGTAGTAGCTTGTTACTAAATACTTTTCTAATATTATCTAAGTTATTTTGAATTTTTGTTACCTCATGAATGAGGTTTGGCTAAGAGAAGAAATATAATATGGCAATGTTCAGAGAAATAGTTAAGGTTTGTATAGTTGGCTGTAAATGTACTCATTGCATATATTGTGTTCTAATTATACATTCTATTTGTAGGGTGTCTGAGAGGTATTAATTATAATTTAAACTACACTGATGAAAAAATAAACTTGATTCAGGAAAAAGATATCTCTTGAATTAAATAGCATGATTTTAAGAATTTAATTGTCTTGAATTAAATAGAAAAATTTTTTTATTTTCTATTTATGTTTTAGTTTTTCAAAATAAGTTTTTTGAACCAAAATTTTTTTTTTCAATTTGGTTGATTATTAACAGGTGTATATCCTTTGGATACATTGTATGATAAAAATGATAAATGATGATGATATAAAAAAATAAGCAACCTGTAAGGCGGTTCTTCATCACAATCCAAATCATCCTCACTGCCATCTTCGGTGTTTTCATCAGCAGTAGTGCAGTTTTTACTCGGACTATCTTGGGATCCATTTTTTAATTTGTACATTGGACATAGATCAGGCGTTGGTGGAAGAATAGATATCTTTGGTGGAAGAGGTGAAAAAGGATCCCTTAGAGGTGGCGGTGTCGGACATCCAGACCTGTTGATTATTTAAAATATCACTATTATAACTGAAATAAAATAAAAATATATTATATTAATTGTAATAAATATAATATAAAAAATTCTAAGAGTCTATCCTTGATACGGAAAACTCCACCTGTGGCACCTTCGGCAGATGTTGATCGATCCTGAAGGTGCATCTTTAAAACTGCCATTTTTTTTAGAATTGACGGTAGTAGATTTAACTGTTGATAAACTGGCACTTGAAGTAGTACTGTGTTGTTCTTGATCTGAGTTAGTTGCTACGTTTTCTTCGATTCCTTGTTCGTTAACATTGCTACTTATTGATTCTTTAGGAGCTCGAGCTGCTAATTCTTCGACTGTCCATTCTTCTGGTGGGACTTCGTAATCTGGTGGAGGTATTTGATGGGAATTACGAACCCATTGGGCTAAATGGATATTATTTTGACTTGAATCATTAATTGGTTTTATAATTGACTCCAAATTGTCTTGATCATCGTGAAGCTTGTCCTCCTCTGGCTCATGAGAGTTTCTTGAAATGGTTATCTAAGTAATAAAATAATAAATAATAATAGAATAAATATTATACAATAAAGAGTAATTGTTTACATGTGTCTCCTCTTTTTTTAGTAGATGACGGAACTTTTGAAAAATTTTGCTGTTTCGACTCAGTTCGTCAAGCTGATTCAGAAAATGTATATGGTTCAAAAGTTTATGGATGTATATATTTATATATCGCATTACTAATGCCAAAAGGGCGCATCTCTGCAGAGCCAAAAAGACGTATAAAAAAAATTTTTTTTGTATACGCCCTTTTGGTTTTAAGACAAAAAAAAATCTTAAGCCAAAAGGGCGTATCATTTTTTTTAATCATAATTAATTTTTTGTCTTAAAAAAAAAAGTTATAACACCGGTAAAAATAATAACTTTTCAACTCATTTTATTAACAAAGAATATGGATTGGAATTTGAAAAAACACCATAATAACAGTAACATTCTATTTGAAGAAAAATGTATTTGCCTCGTTGGTTGGAGAAAAAAAATGTTTTTTATACGCCCTTTGGGCTCTGCAAAGCCAAAAAGGCGTAGATGTTGAGATGCGCCTTTTTGGCATTAATAAAGCGATATAATGACACGAAAATTATATTTTTAAGTTCGAAGAACTCAAAAAAGTAGTAAGTGCAATTTTGAGCGCTTAAGTATGAAATTAGCGGGAAGTTGCAGGGATGGCCTTTAGGGTCAACTGTTTTTCTACACAGAAAAAAAAAAATTTCTTGACTGGAGAACAAAATTCTTGGCTCAAGAAAATTTTCGAGTGCCTGAAGGAGGACCGAAGTTGTGTTGGCCAAAGTAAAAATTTTTCTTGAAATTCTATTCTTGGTGGAAGTAATTTTTTCTTAATTCAAATTATCACAAATACTTGATACAATAAATTTTTATATTTGATCAAGATTTTTAGATACTTTAGGGAACTAGCGCGAACTACTTCAGCGAAGAAAAAAAATTTCTCACCTTGAGAAAATTTTTCTCTTGAATATTGGATACCCTTTTTATATTATTTTAGCGTGCAATTTTATATATTAAATGAAAAAAAAATGATTCAATATTATTTGATCTTCTAATTTGACATGTTAATCAATAAAAATATTAATGAAAATTTACTTCTATCGAGATATTTAATTTTTTTGAGCAAGAGAGAAATTTTCTCAAGGCAAGAAAATTTACTTTTATCAAGAACAAAATTTTTTAGAGCAAGAGGCTAAATTTTCTCAAAACAAGAAGATTTTCTTGACTTGAATAAAATTTCTTGGATCAAGATACGTATTTCTTAAAGCAAGATAATTAATTTTGTTAGAATAAGTGAAATTTCTTGTGTAGAAAAAAAAAATTTTTTTTTCGCGCAAGAAAATAATTAGGAAGAAAAATATTGTCTTGACTCAAGTGAACCTTTTTTCCTGTGTAATTTTTTTTAATTTATTCAGTGTTTTATGCTCTATGAAAAAAAAGTATGATACTCAACAAATTAATGTCTAAACAATTTTTGAGAAAAACAAATCAATGATAAATTTCTTCAATTTTCAAATCAAGAAATGAAAATTAAAAGAAAATTTTGTTGATTTTTGTTAAAAGCTTAATAATTTTACTGTATAGAAAAATAAAATGAAATAAAAATTTCTCGGTTCTGCAAATAATTTTTCGATTTTTTACGGCTGTAAAAAGGTATAGCCACATATCTAAACAATTACTAAACTCATTTAATTTATATTAACATATATATCACCTGGGGACTAGTACTGGGATCACAAGCAATGGTGAAATGGTTTCCAGTATAGTGACTTTCTTCAGGACTGTGTATACTCGGTGTATCCGTGCAGCCTGTATTCACATAGATGCTAAAATGGGAAGAGTTAAAGGGAAGATAGTGACTCACAGGGGTTATTTAAGGGATTAATGTTAGCATTTAACTATAAATTATAGACTTACATTTGACGCTGTAAAAGATTATGCCATACTGCTTTGAGCTCAGGAGTAGGTGCACGTAAAATAAGAATGCGCCTGCGAGGACGACTATGGGGACTACATCCACCACTTTGTATTGCATCTATATGCCCGTTTTCATAACTGCCATTAGGTGTAATTGATACTTGTAAACGAAACTCAGTAGGACGTTTACGTACGGTAAAACATGCTTCAGCGATACTTGATAAGCGAAGTGGCTCTTCCGTCACAAAAAGTACACGATCACGTGAGACACGCGCAAACACCAGTAGATCACTCAACAATAGTGCCCATGATGGTTGAAGTCGACGACCTTCTACTTTTACCAGGGCTCCACCGAATAACCTTTTCAAAAATATTTAATATTATTACTATTATTAGTATTAATTAATTTTATTCATTACTAATATTAAGATTTAATAGGGTGGTGAAAAAACCCGAAAATTTCTTTCTCAAGTCTCCGAAGTTAGTTTAGTAGATTTTAAGAGCTTTTTTCAAAAATCAGCTCGATTCAAAATCATTCAAGATTTTTAAAAATAATCAAAATCATAAAATATTCATTTTTTTTTCATAATTCTACAATTTGTTACGTCAATAATATGAGTATTTTGAAAATTTAGAGTCAACATTCTCATTTCTAGAGATTACTTAAAATTTTTAACTTTTAAAATAACGTACTTTAAATACTTTTAAGGGAACAGAATAAAATAGCTCAAATTATTAAGCAGTTAATTTGGTAAAAGATGCCGACTAAAAATTCGTCAATTAAATTGCAATAGTAATAGATTTATACTTTTTATTAGGATATCATACTTGATTTCTGTTATTTAATTGGTCAACAGTTTTTAGTTAAAAAACTGAAAATTTTTTATATTTATGCACTAATTTAAAAGAAAAATCATTAAATCAAGTAAAATTTTTTACTTGAATCAAGAACATTTTAGTTCAAGAATTTTTTTTCTCAAATCAAGTTAATTTTTTTGTCAGTGTGATTAAAATTACTCAAAAATATCTAAAGTACACTGCTTTACAAATTGAAAAAATCTTGGCTAAACTTTAAGAATGAAAAGATCGACATAAAATTTAGGAAATCTATTATTATAAATCTAAAAAATTTTAAGATTAAGCGCAATCATGTAAAGGATAGAAAAAAAATTATTTTCTCAAAATACCATAGAAGGTTTTTGTCAAGAACTTTCTAAAATCATCCTTTAATTTTTTATAAGAGTATTGATTACTAAAAAATTGATGTCAGACAATTTTATAGTTGATTAAAATTATGACGATTTTGGAAACATTTTTAAATCTTAAGCGACGTGTGAGAAAGATTCAAAAATTTTTTTATTAACGATTCAGAAAAAAAAAATTTTTTTTGCAGCACTTTAATGTTCATGTTCATGTATGTATATTTGTATTGTGACTATATGATGCTACTACTACTCTTTTATTCTATTCTATGGTAACTATAACTATTGTTTTTTTTTTTCTATATAATTTTAGAGTGCTTACAAATTCTACTGTTTAATAGCTAAAATAAGTATGAATAAATACTAATAAACGAAATAATAAGGATGGTAGGATGACAAAGACAAACAAACCATTGTCTGCCGGGCATTGCAAGGGTGAAAGGTCTGCATCTAGCAAACACCAATCGGGATTCAACTTCTTGGAGACTTAACAAAGGCCTCCCAGTGTCCCTCGGAGGTTCCATGACTCCAGCATTAGCAGTGGCTTCTCGATAACCTTGAGCCAGATCTCTAGCTTGCTGGCAGTTCCTTGGTGAAGCTAGGCCGAGTAGTCTCGTCATCTCTCTGATTAATAAATAGATGAGTGTATGAGCCACCTTGTTGACATCAACACTTGTCATCCTCACCTGTAGTGCTCCAACGGAAGCAATAAGACTCCAGTTATGTCAGGACGACGTTTATGCGGAACGGCTGGTTCACATACCAGCTTCGCAAATACTGAATTCCTTCTTAATGCCACAAGCAGACAACAAGCTCTTTGGAGACCACTCAAGTATCTACGGTAACTTGCAGTGATTCGTGGTATCCGAGTTAAATAACTTTCTACATCACCACCCTCATCTTTTATCTCTTCTGATAACTTCAGCAGTTCATCCAGATTTTGAAATAGAATTGCATGATCAGTGGCTGAAAGGATATCACGACGTTCTGCCAATGGTATGCAAAACCGAGTTATACCGCTTTTTAACGCTCCCCAGTATCGAGTTTCTCTCACATTGAGTTCCTCCTCCGGTGGAGCATCAGGTGAAATGTGTGGAAATACCTACGAGATTCTACGTACTCAGGATGGTTTATGATCATTTTTTTAAACTACACAAATGCAATATTAAATTATCACTCTTCAGAAAAATAATCGAATTTCTAAAAATTTTAATTAAATATGCGCATGCCATACTTGTCTGTTAATTAATCTCAAAGATTATAACTTTTAAGGGTAGTTATAATATGCTATAATCAATCTTAGACGCGGTTTTTAATTATATTTCTTCCTTTATTAGTTCTATTAATACCATATAGATATGATCATTTAAAAAATTATGTGAGTTTAAATATTAAACACGATGATTGTTTCGGTATGGACGATAATATTATCGAGATATTTTTTAATAAGTATTCAAAAATATGAAAATAATTTTTATTTTAATAATGTAATTAGATTGAACTTTTTTCGAAGATTTTGATTGTGAACGTTATCTTAATAACATTGAAAATATGTAGCTGGTCTACGGGATCAATTCAAGAAAAAATTCAATAAAAAAAATTTGTTTTTAATTTTTTTGTTAAATATTAAATTGCGCGGAAATATATAAATTAAATTATGTCGGTTTGAACAAGTAGCAACTTTGAAACTTTTCACCTTCATACTAATATCTTGTGCAATATTCAAATTATTATGTAAATTATAAATATCATGAGCTTAATAAGAAGTTATTTTTAGAATGATTTTTAATTATAGAAGACTTTATGCTTTGCTTAACAGCATTTTGGCATTAAATTCCTTTGGATATTAAATGAAAATTAAATTGATTTTTTTTTTATTATTTAAAAAAATAATCTTGAATCATATTCTTTTAAAAAAATGTGGAACAAACAATTTTGAAATCATTTTCCAATGAAAAATTCAAAAGTTCGGTTTTAAGGAATCGTTACATATAACTCTATTGAAAATCTGTCACGTCAAATGAATCATCAATTGCAATAGATGTTTGTCTAAGAGGGACCAAACCGAAGGAAGATATTTTAATCAAAGTTACTGCATGAAATTTTATTTTATTTTTTATTTTTAAACATCAACCGAATAAATAAATTATGGATGTTAAAACGACTTAAAGTAAAGGAAATTTTTGAAAAAAGATCATTAGATTTTTCATATTTATGTAATTTTTACTTCATTAATAAATTCTCTGTTTCATTCGCTAAATGATCATATCTAGTGATTTCTGTTTTCAACTACTTAGAATTGATTTAAAGTATCTCTAAAAATCGTAATGATACTATTGACATATTTTATGAAAAAGTTACCACTATAAATAACTTCCGATGACTATTCTACTGTACTCTTGTTGCTGAACTACAGTTTTAGTTTTAATTTTTTTTCTTAAAAAGTTGTGTCCTAAAAATATGTATTTTAAACGCATGCATTTACAGTAGTTTTATTACTGTTTATTTCAACTATGATGAGTTTAGGGATTGAAAAAAGGAATAGGTATGATAAATAAGACAAAATTATTTACTTGAAAAATAAATAAAATACTTGTTGGCAACAAAAAAACTTAAAAAAAAAAAAATAAATAAAAACAAAAGTACAAAATGTTCTCACTCTCGCGATTTGATTATGAATTTTTTCAATTGAAATTATATATTAAGTATCGTTGAATAATAGTTTTAAATATGTGTTTACAAAACATCTTTTTTTTCTTTTGGACAAAACAATTTATAACTCGCAAAAATAACAAAATATAATAATTCCTACAATTATTATTAATAAGCTCTGTAAAACATACAATAGTTTGTTTTAATTCGTTCTTAATTTAAAAATAAATAAAAACGTCGACAATCGTAAAATTATTTTTAAATAACGATCTTTATAACTTATTAGTTAATAAGATAAACAGCTAAAACTTAATAAAAATAACTTAAAAACAAAATTTATAACACAGTGTATAATTTTAGGACCCATTAATTATCCACTGAAGACTTAATACGTTTTTAATTTCGTTATAGATCAACTTTTATATTCTTATTCTAGTAGTATACCTTTTTAAAACTTGAAAAGCATTAAAAAAACGAAATGTCAAAAAATTAATTATAAATAATAAATAAAAAAAACTTATTAATGCTAATTATAAACAAAAAGAAAAAGCTTCAACTTATAACTAAAGTAACACAGCATTTCTTATGCGCATTAAAATCGCGACAATAAATAATACTAATATTATTATTTTAATAATAATAATAATAATAATAAAATAATAAGAATAATAATAATAATAATAATAAATTCAGGTGGAAATGAAAGGATTATAAAGTTAAAGTTAATAATTAATTTAATGAAATCTAAACTATAACGCCTGTACCGACCTCAGCGGTGAAGGCGATCGCTCCCTGGCCATTGGGCTGATCTAGCGCAGGTTGTAGCGTCACATTCACCAGACTAGGTCGTTGCGTGTTAACATGTGCGCCTGACTTGCGGTAAATTTCAAGAATTAGTTGATTAGTAGCTGCTTGAATAAAGTTTAGTATGTCTTCTCGTGCTCGCGTGACTACGTTTGTCGTATCCACAAAAACAACGTGATCACCAGGCATTAAACCTGCCCTTTCAGCTGGGCTTCCTGGATCCACACGTTCTACTCGAGGAGGACGACCCCAAGACAATGAGAAACCCCACGGAATCTATAAAATAATAAAAATAAACACATTAATCGTTATCGTTATGAATTATGAGTTATTTATATTTTACAACATTGCTATGAAATATTTTTTAAAAATACCTGCTTAGCACCACTTTGTCGAATTAAACGTCTAGTGATTGTGCAAGGAGTTCTTCCACCCCTAGCTGTGAATCCAGGGTTTAATGGTAACCCCGTTAGCGGATCTAACGGTTCTAATTCCAAATGTCTAAGATAAGTAAAGTCATCTGCATTGGAATTGTTATCTGTATGATCCCCGTCTTTTGACAAAGGTGGTGACACCGTACAATCTTGAGACAATTTTGCGTATGGTGTACTTGTCTTTCGAACAGATCCGACTTGTAAAGGATGCCATGTCGCTTCCTTAAAAGTAAACAAATATCACTCAAGTTAATTTATAAATTTTCCAACTCAATATTAAATAAAGTACCTTGCTCAGTAACTTAGATAATTTAATCAACTAAAAGGATCAACATTTTTCAGTCAATTGAAAACATTTTAATAATATTCCGGCTACGAAAAATGCGACGCAATAAATTGCAACGACAATCATTTTGACTTTTTTTTGTTATCTTAATTAATTCTGAACTTTAAGTCACCAGATATATCTGTGTTTTGTTTAAAATATTGAATCTGATCAAGAGGGTAACACTCGACTTGTGTCTCAGACAAACATTCTCACAATTGTGTAATCAGGTAACCGGAAAATATTGCTGCGGTATGTTGATTGGATAATCGACTCAGCCCTGACCTCTGAGAAAGAGGAGGAATGCATGATAGGAGGGATAAAAAGCCTGTTAGCTTTATACATGTATATATATTTATTCAAATTAGTATTTTATGCAGTAGATATTACTAGTAAGATTTCCTTCCCTCTTGACTCATAATAATATTCAAATAACAACACATCAACGTCGAGTATACTACTATGTTATAAGTATAAGTTTTTATAATAATAATTTTTACCTTGTCTTGTGCCAAAGGTAGAGGTAGAGTCATGCAGCCTAGGAGCTCACTGCGTCTAGAAACATGCAAGAATTTCGTTAAAATAATCGTTCCATTATTAATAATCGTATTATAGTATAAGAGTTTTTAAATTAACCATTAATGATTTAGTATAAAATATAATTTGCTGATTATTATCAATTGGTTGATTGTAATTAAACGAAAGGAGTTATTGTCAATTAAACAAATTTAATCAGGATAAGAAATTCTTAGATTAGTGTGACCGGGTTTTTTTTCGCACGTGGGTTAAACAGCATGCGCATGCCTCAACAGGCAATCGATTCCCCTCCCGCTCATATTACAGGAACCCATTCACCAAGACTCATATATCACGGTTCGAAGGATATCCTGACGAAAAACTGACGGTAAAAATACTAAAAGAAGATCAAAGAAAATATAACGGCCGTTATTGATGGAATATTATGTACATACTTATTATATTCAATCGAGCTATAAAAAGATTCAACGATATAACTTGTATATACTCTTTTATATTATAAGATAAAAAAAATTTATTTTTAAAAAATAATTGGAATAAGGTGACTAGTAAATTTAAAATATAATTACCTTGCACGTCGATCTCGATGCCAAACGGCAATATCTAGTGATGTAGATCTGTTTGTACAGTTGTGATTTGGGTAAGGTAGAATTAACGTTTCATGGAATACTGGATTTGGTGTTGCACGGTGTACGGCTGTTCTTTTTACTACACCTCCACCATTTGGATTTTTTAAGCTCACCTTTACGTAGGCGTGAATCGGCCCTTCGTAAGAACGTTTTAAATCCTTGCAGCGTATTACTAATTAGAGAAAAAAAAAAATTGAATTAATTGGTGAATAAATTCATATTTTAGAATAAAATATTCTTCATTATTTACAATTAAAGTTTAATAAGTGAATAATTAAAAAGTAAAAATAATAAAAAAAAATTAGATAATAATATGCAGGTCATAAGTTGGATTTATTCTGTTTTAAAAAATATAAAGAATAAGAATAGAAGACAATGAAAGAAATGATGTGAAAGAAACAAAGGCTGAGACAGATATAACGAACTGAAAACATTTAATGTTTTGTCCGACTGTACCACTCGTCACACTACTGTTTCACTTGACTTGCTCATCCAATGCGGCATTATCTACTTCCCGCGCCCTTCACACACTTTCAACCCCTTTCAACTCTTTTTTACGAACTAGTCATTTTAGAGAAGAAAATTATTAAAAACATTCTTTTTAGGTCAAATTTTAATAATGCCATTATATTGTTTCGACACAAAACGATAATAAAAAACAAAAATAAATTCCCTATTTTTTTGACTTTTTCAATATTGAGTAGTAATTTAAAACTTTGTTTGAAAATAATCAACGCGAAAATGTGATTTTTAATTAAAAAATTCGATAATTTTAAAACATACTAACCAGAATTGGAACGGCGGGAAGATCAGTAAGTTACTAGCACACGATACTACCTCGAACTCACTACAAGAGTACGAAGAATTAAAGACATGAGGATGAGAAAGGATAAGAGACCAAGAAAGAGATGCAAAATGTATTTCCGCGGTTGCGCGATGACGTTAGTCAGGAACGTAGTCACATGTTATTCTATTTTGTCTCTATCTCCATCATTCTAGCGAAATATTCTCAGAGAAATAGCAATATAAAATTGAGATGAAAAAAGGAGTAAGTAAAGAGCATTCAAATATAGATTGCATGTGGTCGCGCATGTACGCCAAAATTTTTTACAGGAACGTGTCAACTTTGATATTTCACCCTTTAGTGGTTTAAGTTTGCTATGACGTAAGATAAAACTTTAAAAAATTTACAAATACGGATGATGACTTATTAAGATTATCATTCTTTTTTTCACTTCTTTATAATCTAAAAAAAAAAAAAAGAATGAATTTCTCAAATATTAAACAACTTACCACGGATGTGAATGGAATCTCCAATGATGTTATATTCTAATTCAATAGACGATCTGGAGTTTGGTTCTGGTATTTCAACTTCTGGACTATATTTTAAACATCGTCTAACAGTTGCAATAAGCGGTGTTTCGGAGGTTTCATTCGCAGAATGAACAAACGAACTTTTAGAACTCGGAAAATCATCCATCAAAGACGATTTTGGACTGTCAAGATCCCACAGGTTTATTTTAGTTTCTTCGTTTTTTTGATACTGATTTAATATTTTTGAGTCTATTTTTTCATCAAATATTGAATCCAAGTCCGTTTCGAGGGTTATTTTTTTAACGTGAAGATTTACAGCCTGAATAGGAGGTTCATCACCTTCCAAAATTTTTTTTCTGGTCGCTGGACTTACACTTTGAGATCTAGTTTTAGCCCTTTTACTACCAGAGCTTTTATTGATACCCTGATCTTTTTGTTGCCGTTTTCTTCTAATTCCTCGCTGACGTTTAAGGGTGAATTCTCCATCTGAATCGATAGAAGGAGACCGAAACGCCCAAGATATCGGTGAAGGATTTTCTAATAATTGACTAGCTGAAGATACTGAACTGTCATTGTGATCAGCTTTCCCTTCATCTTCATTAATCATCTGTTCTTCTATAAATTTACAAGTATCTTTATCATCTATACTATCTTTATCATTTAGATGCAGTCGCGTTGGATCACTCTTTCCGCCTGACCTCGTCTTTTTATCAATTTCGTCATCTATTTTATTGCTACAAAGATTTATTTCTTGCTGTTGTTTATTGAGAATCTCCGTAACAGTATTATCCATATTTTCAAATTTTGGAATGTCTTGATCTATTTTCAAGCTCGCGAGTTCTTTAGCAAGCGGAGTTTCTCTCAATTTAAATTGAGGTGCTTTTGTGTGATACGGTGTTCTACATCTTGCATGTAATTTACTTATTTTTGCTAATTTTGGATAACAAAGAGGTTTACTCTCGGGGCTCGAGCGCGATTTCATTCTATCAATATTCCTAAAGAACAACCTAGATCTCGATAAAGGTACAGAACCAGCCTCCATGACATCTTCAGGGCTGCCAGCAACAGATATTTGCTTAAAGAAATCAGACACATGTGACTGAAGATTTGCACGTGCTTCATTCATAACGTTTTGAGGTAGTTCATTATTGTTATTAATATGATGAAACGTTTTTGAATAAGTATGAGGTAACGAAGTAGGGTCTGTTGGTAAAGTTAGCGCTACAGGACACTTTGAAATGTGATAATTATCTGGAATATATGTCAAAGGACCGATATCTGTGTCTATTCGAGGTGTCCTGTGATAAGAGCTTTCCGTCTTTGGCAATTCCAAGGTTTCATTAGCGATTGATTGACGCTTGTTTGACCTTGCATGGGGCTTTGTTGCCTGCAAATTAATTAGATTATAAATTAAAAACTGCTTATTACTACTGTCTTAAAATAAATCAGTACAATTTCACTGATGTCAACAAGTGAAATTTCACTGATTTATTTTAACAATATATTGTTATGCTTTAAATTAACTGTCAATGTTGTAAAACTATAATAATTTACCTGAAAGTAGGCACGAACATCACTCCCGTGACTCCTACAACGTCGCCGGCGTCCTGGGGTGGATTTAGATGATGGATTACTATTATCTACATCAAGTGTTGTTTGTGGCGTGACTTTTGATCTTGTTCCATCAGCAGGGGGTGTATTTGAAAGGTCGCGAAAAGGTTTACGGGTTGTCTTGTTTATTGTAGGTGGAACATAGGACGTCGAACTTGCGGTTGACATTGATCTGGATACTGTCCACTTGAGCATTTCTGAAAGATTAAGTTAACAAATAAAGTATTTAATATACATAAAAAAATGTTCTAAGAAGAGATGGCATTATTAGTTTTATTCAGATCCTTATATGAATATGAATGATTTTTCAGAGAATATTACTAGGATCAGGTGAATCAGTTAATTCTTATTATTCTTTCACCTGATCCAATAGCATTCTCTGCAAAATCATTTATATAAGAAAAGATTATTTTCATCTTCTGTTTTTTCAAATTTTGCTTTTTCAGGGACTTTAAGAATATGAATTCATTAATTTATAAAATAATAGAGAATCATCATTATATATTTTATTTTTCAAAAGTACTTTTTTTGTAGCATGGTTAGATCTTTGAGCAGTTTTTACCGAACTTAAAAATTCAAATACTATGTGAAATTTAATATTTTTTACCAATAAAAAATTGTCAGCAATTTATAAAAAAAGATTGAATATTTTAATGTAAGATTGACAAATTAACGAGAAAAAATTATTTCTGATAATGCAAACTCACGATGATGTACCCTATATTTTGTTTTGAAACATTGTATCTTTATTTTGAATGGGCGTACAGAAATCGAAGACGTGAACAGGCCAAAGAAGAGGATGTCAAGTATTCATTTAATTATCTTCTGTAAAAAATATATACCTCAAGACGGAGACTTATAGAGAGCTAAGATTGTATAGCTACAATAGATGAGCACCTGTCGTAGCATAAGGGAAACAGTAAAACAGGTGAAACTGATGAGAACAGAAAATACGTACATAGTGAAGGAGGGTTAGAATTTGTGCACCTGAGTTTTTTCGGTTTTACGAGTTAACACGTTTGTCTTGTGATTGGATAAACGGAAACTTTACATTTTTGACTACTCAGAAAATGCATCGACAATGAAACGAAAACAAAAAAATACATCCAGTGAAAAAAGCCGAGTAATAATATAGTCTTATCCTTAAATAACCGTGACAGAAGAATATGTTAGATGTTTATGGAAGGATCTTTTATACCCGGAAGACATTCATCTTTGAGTAACATTTGCGTCAACAATATGATCTTTTTAAAACCGTTTCTTTTTATTTAACTGGAAATTTTGACCACTACATCTGTTTTGCATATTTATTTCTTAGAATAAAGTAGATACCGTTACAAAAAACAATGATTTTATTGATGTATTGGTATATACATCATTGACAGACTTATAACGGTACTATTTTATAACGATCCGCTAAAAATCGTTAATTTGCAAAATTTTAGGATGTTGTTGTTTTAATTACATTTTTAAATATTTTGTTCATATGTTAATACTTTAATTTTACATGAATCTATGCTATTTATTTTCAAAAGGATGAATGTGTTTCATAATCATTATTAATTAATTTTTTCTCCAATCCAATAAATTTGTCAAATTATTTAAAAAACTAGAATTTCCTCTATTTTTTCCGGATGTTGCGGAGAGTATAGGATCCACGCATTAAGGACCTCCAGAAAGTGGGTATTTTACGCCCACATCCTATTTTTTCTCGTAATCCATATGTGAATCAAATAAGCATGTTTAATTTTTTTACGGTTTTCTTTTAACATCAAAGAATATTTTTCGATGATGTAACGCAACGAAATTTTATCATTACCTTTCAACTTCTCAATTAGAAAATTTAAAATGTTTTTAAATTTAACAATTTATTATTTTTAGCGTATGTAATAAAATGGCCTTCAACAACATTACATATTTCTTAAACATTCTCGCACCAAAAGTTAAGAAAAATATGACCTCGATGAACATAAAGGAAGTAGCACTTCAATCAGTCAATAAATGTAAACTGTTGGCAGGTGCAATAACATTTTGACAAATAATAACAAATATTTTAAACTTTCGTTTACAGGTATACTAAAAAGTTGCACGCGATTAAAAAAATGATAAAAAAATGTTACGTAAATTTTTTTCGTTATTGTGTAAAGTGTTAAAGTCTCAGTGTCGAACATTTAATATTTTAGTGTATTAATTTCATACAATTGTTTGTGATGTTCAATCGATTTGTTTTTCATTTCCGTTCTTCACAAATTTATGTGTTGAAGTTGACGAAAAATTTTCTACTGTGTAAGATTTCTATTCTTACATTTTACCTATAGCCCACCTTCGCCTTTGGCTCTGGTAGACAATTTCACGCCTAGGCTATTAGACTAGTTTGTTTCACACTTTACTTCCTTGATGTAAAATAACCTACTATTTACTTGAATGTTTCTAAAAAAAATATAACTTTGAATCGATTTCATAAAAAAAATATTTTGTATGATTTATATTGTGACTTATATGATATTATTCGCTAGAAATAATATGTGTGTACCCTTATGAAGTTAAGAAATTAAGTTGCTGAAAAAAGTGTATAAAAATTGGAATACAATCACACCAACAGTCATAAATGCTAAAGATCTTAGCCAGTTTAATTTTTTTCTTAAGTGAGTTACTTTAATCTATTTTTTTAATATTATAAAAACTATACAACGATAAATATATTTTTATTGTAAAAATAACACTAAAAATCAATAATGGAATTAAATTGAAAAATAAAAAAATTTGAGAACGTCAGATTTCAGAGTTATAAGGTCTCAGGAAGCTATTCTAATTATTTTCACATCAATATCCGTATACGTGTGTACATATACATTTTCCTTGTCATGCAATATATCTTTAAAATGAATTAACCGATAAGATCGTTCTTACGGAATTCTAATAAGCTTATCAAGAATTAAATCTAATGGAATTTAAAAGTTCGAAAATAGCGAAAACTTTAAGAGATTCAGTCTAAAGGGATACATTTTTTTCTATTAAAATTTACAATTTATTTTTTTCAATAAAAAAAAACGTATCAGATCGCAATTAATCAAAAGATACACATGTATGAGAGTAAAAAGTCTGTGGAAAAAACATAAACGATAAATTCAATACAATTACATGAATGGACAAGTGTAATGTCAACATCATCACCCTTATCAATTGAAAAGTAAATGGTTGCTAACAGGAGTAACGAGAGTGAGGTATATCTTCCCCGAAAAATAAACCCCTTATAATTTTCGTCAATACGACAATTGTTGGCGAAAAGTTGTGTATAACTCCAAAAACGCGTTCACACACTTGGGAGCCAGCAGGTTTTAACTTTTAACGGTTCCGCGCGAAGGGGGAGCATGCCAGTAAGTAAAACAGAAAGAATAATAGAAAGAGAAAAAAATGCACGTATGAGTGAACTATTGTCGTTGTAAGGTATAAAAACGCATTCATTTGCATACAGGCTGTTACTAAATGCACGCGAGCAGTATATTTTTACATGTGAGATTCCCACTATATATACGTCACACAAATGTACCATTTACGTATTTATAAACTCATTTATACTAGTGCAAAGTTATTCAAGTTACTATCATACATTTAAGTCTACAACTACATACATTTATAATACATTGCACATGTATACACTACATACTACATACTTATCAGCATGTATTGTGCATGTCAACTACACGGAATATGAGAGTTTCATTTGAGTGTGGGACGTATTACAGGGCACCTGCCCATCTGGTCGCTAAGCGTCATCTGGCAAAAATTAATACTGAGTACAAGTATTATATACGACTATTTATTTTAAAAAAAAAAGAAATCTTATTTTATTTTTAGTTTTACCCCCTCAAATGATAGTTTTTAGTCAAAAACCAAATCTAAAAACCGGTTGACCCTATGGGTTGACTTTTTAATTTACCGCTCTTTTTTTACCTCAAAAACATTCTTTTACTTTCACGTTAAAGTGATCGATTGTAAAGATTCAAAATCAATTGAAAAATAATTTTTTTTTTTGCTATGTTAGAATTCTCGACTATGTTTTAGGAATCAAATTATAAAACACAAAATTTCCGATAAACGAAATAGAGTCAGTTTAGAAGTGTAAAATATATTAGAAATATTGAGCTTGTTCAGGCAAACTCTAAGTCCTGAGTAAACTTAGTTAGCCTAAGTATGGTCAAAGTATTCCCTGCTATATATATATCTGCTATACTATACATATTTTACTAAGTTTACTCAGGACTTAGTTCGGCTAAACATGCTCATTCATTGTTGAAAACAAATTATTTTATTAGACAAAAAAAAATGTCTTAAAATTTTTTGCGCTCTCAAAAATCTTACATAATAAATTATTGAACAAAAAAACTTTAATTGATGAATTTTTTATTTTTAATTTTGGAATTGAAAATTTTAAATCAATAAGCCTAACAATGAATATTTAATAATATGCCAAATTAGTGAGCTTTGATGCTATATTTTGTATTTCTTTTTGCTGACAATCATAATTTTTATTTATCGACTAAAAAATGTATACTTTTTTCTTTAAAAAACTTACTTCTTATAAATTGTTCTTAATTAGAAAAAAATTTTGTTTTGTACATTAAAAAACAATTAAAAAAAAAAATTCGAGGTGACGTGAGTCGATAAAATATTATGGTTACGAAATTGTAATTTATTCAGCTATTCAAATAATGTTTACCTTTATTTTTTATCAAAATATACTCGACTGAGTAGCTTAATTTTGATGAAGCCACACTTTACTCTCTAATCTCTATGAGGGTCATTCATATCAGTTGATTCGTTCTAAGAGATAGGAAGTATATTTACATATTCATTCAAATATTAAATGATAAAGAATTCAAAAATCCTTTTCAACAAATAACTTCATTAATTATAAATTTGTTTTTTATTATGATTTTTAAATGAAACACATAATAATTTAATTTCTTATTTAAAAGATTTCATCTTAAAATTAACTAATACTTTTTATAAAAAATATACCAAGAAAATTTATGTCCTATAATTCCTACTGGCAAATATTTAATAATCAAGTTATATTTTTCAAGTTATCCACATATTTGTAAGGAATTCAAATAAATGGCATCTTTGAAATTTTATGCAGGAGTGCAAATAGAAGGACAAAAATCAAATTTAGATTTCAAATGATTACACTTTTTTTTTGTTTATTGTGTTACAGAAGGAAGAGACGCGCTATCAAACAAGAATGAGTGATGTCATGTGTATATAAAAAGATTCAGCAACAGGTAACTACTGAGTTATGTATACTTGAGTATGCAATTCTATTGAAGAAGTTATACGATTAAATTGATGAATGAATAAACTGCCAACGTTGGGGGTCTTCTTGTTCTTTACTACGTCTACTTACTAAAGTATATTTCTTTACATGTTAAGGCTTCAATCCAATTGAAATTTGCATAATTACATGCGATAAAGTATGGTTCAATTCACCAAATAAGTAACTTCATCTTATAAGCAAACAAATATCATGTATGAGAGAACACCTGCACTATGGAATTTCTTATTTTTTTATTTTTTTCTGGGTGACCAGATATTTATCTAACGTAGACAGCGGATGTGAAAAACGAATTCCTATTTATAAATTTATCTTTACAATTGTGGGCTGAAAATAATTGAGTTGATCATATCAGTACTAAATGATGATAATTTAAATTTAACCTGTGACAACGACATGCATGTAACTTTTGTGATACTAAACGTCATTTAATACTTGAGAAAATAAAAAATAAAAAATGTGTAAGTGTTTGAAATATGTGTATAAAATAGTTGTTTTAAATTATGACAGAAGTTGAGACCTTAAGTTTTGTCATTGTGTTAGTCATTTAAAATGTGATGTTTTCTAGGAATGTATTAAGTTAAATAAAAATGTATTTTTTGCGAACACTAATAATGAATTTCATTTTCGAGAAAAAAATCTTTAGATTTTTTATTTTTATTTAGGTTATAAAAAATATGTTATAAAAATATTAGAATCTATAAAGAAATTAATATTAAGAAAAAAAAACAATGAATAAATTAATTAAAATATGAATATTATTTAAATAAATAATCAATCAAACCGATTCAATAAGCTTTTCAATTTAATTTTGTACAATTATTAAATTTAAAGGCTAAAATGAAATTTTAACTTTTTGTGTTTATTAATTTTAAGCTATGTTATCTTAAATAACATTGAGTGCGTACTATAAACTAGTATGAACTAAACAAACTCTTCATTTAAAGTAAATATCCTCTATTCTACTTATTATTCAGAAGGAAAGTCATTCATTATCAAGGTAAATTACAATAAATTAATAAATTAAATTGAGTTATTTCTCAAAAACAAACGAAATAAATCGTAAATTTATGACTCAAATAATTGAGAAATTGATGTCCTTTTTTCATAAGTGAATATTGTATTAATTCAAAGAGTAAAATTTCTTAATTTTAATTTTAATTTTTGTGGAATCGATAGTTCGGCACATTTTATTTGGTAATCTATGATTTAGAGTTATTAATTTAACCTTTCTTAAATGAATTTGATTATTCAAATATCTACAAAAAATAACCAATTTGATTCAAATTTTTTTAATTATTACGTTTGCGTAAAAGATTTCCAATAGCGTGTCTAAGCACTGTTTTCTGCAATGTCATCACTATACCAGCATTAAAATTGGCTTTGGGTTTGTGGGTTTCCGAATAGTTAAGGATGTGTTGAACGTTTAAGTGGGAATTAGAGAGGTCAAGAAACTCAAAGCGGATTTTCTCACCGGAATGGTAATTTATTAAAAGTATAATATTCACACAGGTAGAAGAAATAAAATATTTTTTCAACTGGCATTGAGATTAAACAATTTACTTTTTTATAATTGACATCCCAAAAATTATTCGATATTATTGTATTGTAGATAAACATTTAGTTAGCCTGAGATTTTTTTTTTTATTGCAGAGAAGTTTTTAGCGAATCTTTCTTTCTCTCTCCCTCCCTCCATACAATATATATATGTATAAAAGAAGAGATGAAGTATAAAAAGGAAGGTCGGGCAACGAACAATTATAAATCTAGGGATAGTTTCTACCCTCTTTTTTTTTCTTTTTCTATCTTACTTATTTCTTGAACAATACTTTTTATTGTCCTTTATGTATTTCTATCATAGCTCCTTTCGTGTGCCAGATCCCAAATGCGCCATCTTTCTTTTCATGTATTACAAAATAAAAGAGAATAGAGTAGAACCGCGAGTACAAGCATGAAGAACTTACGAAAGAGGTAAAGAATAAAGAAGAAAACGACCGTTACAATTCGATTTTTTTCACCTTGATATTTTCACATTGAATTTTTGGTTGCAAAGGCCCTGGGTCAAATGTATCAACCATAAAAATTATGTAATAATTTAACGATACCAATATGATAAGATTTTGATTCTTTATCTTTGCCACAATTGTAAATTACTGACAAAGAAACAGAAAACTGAAGACAGGATATATGATGACAGTTGGCGCTAACTTTTTACCGTTCGTACCGTTGGTATGTTTTTCTATGGCAAAAGAAAGAAGAAACAATATACATCCTTCTCTGTTACATCCCTTCAGCCTTGTCATTAACGACATGTTATTGTCAGTGAAGTTAGATAGGTCACGGATGTCGACAATTTCTTTAAGAAAGTAGAGCTTATTAACAATTCTTTGAAACTGGATCTGCCATGTGTTCAGACTAAAACGCTTCTAGATAAAAATAAAAAACCAAAAGTATATCTCTAAATATATGTATTTGTACGTGAAACAAACAAAAATTTTGCTATGAGCAGCATTAAAGTATATGTAATCCAAGAAAAGTATATAGCAACAATATGACGGTTGGTTACTTATATAATATATAAAGACATAGTTTCTACCAGCTCATGTCAAGGGCATAGCAGTGGATTCACGATCCAACGAAATAAGAAATATCGAATGGAATAGAGAGAGGTATTTCATGTACCACGTGATATGGATCTGATGAATCTGGTCCCGAGTTAGATACCGGGAGAAAGGTATGTACAAAAAGAAGAGTAAGACAGAAGAAAAAAAATAAATGAAAGAATAAAAGTTAGGTTGCTTTAGAGAGAAAGAGAAAGAAAAAAAATAGTCGAATCTTGGGACCTTAAGAGACGGTTTGAGGGGCTCAAGGAGTATCAGAGAAGGGGAGGCAGGTGAGCTGAAATTCTCTTCCATACCTGATCCCCTTTTTACCTTGAGTGTGCTAACACAACAGGGAGAACTGGGATTCAGTACACACATGTACTAATACAGAAAATGACATCCGCGAAACGTTTCATAGGAATCGCGAATGAAAATGGCTGCTATTCATCTATTCTCAGGGGCTTTAGAGTTTAGAACCTCTACGCTATTCTATTGTATCGGCTTTTATACGTTTTCTGTATTACATACTATTCTAACAAGACGCCCTGATTTATATTGGATTAAATGCAAAGAGCTGTGTGATCCTATACTGGTTCTATATTATTATTGTGATATAAACGTTGTAGGTGACAGACCAAAAGTCCGAACATCTTGAACTGAAATGCAGCTTTCGA
The DNA here is from genome assembly GCA_000956155.1 of Cotesia vestalis. Taxonomy (NCBI): domain Eukaryota; kingdom Metazoa; phylum Arthropoda; class Insecta; order Hymenoptera; family Braconidae; genus Cotesia; species Cotesia vestalis. The sequence goes on along the minus strand of JZSA01000551.1, from coordinate 109,100 downwards.
GGAGATAGTTTTGATTTATGATTTTAATTGTTTAAATAATCGATCGACAGCTATCGTGACTTAATTCAAAACTCACACTATGCCCAATCGATATTGTTAAATTCTCTTTATTTGAAAAATAATTCTGTTTCAAAATTTTATCAGCTTAAGCCAAAAAATCGAATTTCTACTTGAGAAAATAACATTTTTGCCCCCACAAATTCCAAAAGTATTGAAAAAAATTGTTATAATGTATTCTACATTTAAAAAATGAGCCTACAGTTTTCAGTAGTGACAGTAATTTTTTGATACGTTTTTGGGGCACTCTATTATTTAAATAAATGGACAATAAAAAATTTTTTAAATACAATTTTTTTCGAAAATTATATTTTGAGTTATTTCGGAAAAATTGGGAAAACTTCCAAATTTAACATTGTTGTACAAGAGTTTACTTTTGGAAGGATGTTTTTTTTGAGCCATTTGAAATACTATCTCACACCAGATTTCATGCTGACCTAATAGTTAGTAATTAACTTCGATCTCAGTTCTAGTCCTTTGCCTGATCTAGTAAGAGTGTTTTGGAAAAAATGTATGTATTTTATTCAATAATAATCAAATGCTAAGTTGCAGAATAAAATTCATGACTGAAAAATTCTCTGTCCTCTATCCAGAATCATAATTTATTAATTCTGTAGCGAATTTTGAATTATGGGAGCTGAATATTTTAAAATAAAAGTAAAATTAAAAAAAAAATATTTCTCTTTGATCAAAAGTTTTTTATATTTAATTGTAGACTATAAACAGAATCGTATTAAGACGAACAGTAGCTGTAAAATGTTACAGCTACCTGATGAAATCAACCAACAGGATACATATAGAGCACACCTGCCTTGATGCTTTCCATGATGTTCCCATAATGAATAAGACAAACAAGTATTCTAGTCTATATCGCCTAGTTTTTTTTTGCATATCCAAAAGAGCTTGAACCAGCCGCGTGTGCACACATGCTCCTTATAAGATTTAGATTCTTGCATTTATGTATATGCATATCAGTCGATTGGTATTCTTTATACCCACTACTCGTTCTTTTTTACAATTGGTTTCTTTAGAAGTATGTATATAATATATATGCTCTGGTTTGCTTAGTTCCAAAAGTTAGGCAGAAGCAGCCAGATTTTTTTTTAGCACAGAGACGAGCCCTAAAATAAAGCCTGGGACAATACGTCAAGGGCAGTATCCTGCCGAGCAATGTCTGGGGTATTTAAAGAGAACCGGATGCAAGAACCAACGAGAACTGGACTTAGGGGTTGAGTGTGATTTTCGGCTCTTGCGTAGTCCAAGTAGAGGTTAGTCGGTTTAAAAGAAAGAGAGTAAACAAGTATAAGTAATAAGAGAAAAAAAATAGTAAGCTAATGCCAATGAAAAAGAGTAAGCTCGAACGTTTCTATAGGACCCGTCTTCTCTTCACGCTTTTGCTTTTTACCTTGCCAAAAATTCTTTTTAAACTTTTATACTGATTCTTTTACTTTATTCAGAGAGCTCTCAATTCTTTTTGATCGGCAGATGTATTTAACACACCCATGTGTTGATCTAAAAATACCCTCGGTATCGTTTTATCGTTATGTCATTTTTTTTTTCATAATCATAGTATGTTTATTTATTTCTATTTATATTTCATCAAACATTTTTTATTTATCGGGAATATGACTGTATCATAGCGTTGGATAGTTATTTTACAGTACATAAAATACATCAAGTATACATAAGTCTCCGTAGTGTTCTAATACACGGTATAATAATAAATGGCACTTGTCTGTTTTTTTATGATGGACTTTAAGACTCTCTTGTCCATTTTTATCTCTTCTCGCTTCGTGTCGCACTTTTATTTTATGTTTTTTTTACAAGGACTTTTTTGGTAGATACAACAAGCTCTAGATATTTGAAAAGTCGTTAAAATTTTACGATCTCGGCATCTACACAAGTACTGAGTGTAACAAAAGACTTTTTAAAGACACGTGCGAGATTTTGGGGAAAAACCACAGAGTAATTCTGTAAAGAACATGTTTGAAGTACAATTATTTTATTTATTTAACTTTAATAACTTGGTCGCATTTTTTTTTTGGTATTTAGAAACCACTAATTGATACATTTAAATTAAAAAAAAAATTGCAATCTCAAGTCTAATAGAATAGCCAATTACTGAAGTGTGAGGGATTAATTGATACCTTTGAAATTCTTTCTTTCCCCTTTAACACATAAATATCTATCTTTTGTGAACATTTCAGCAGATCAATATATGAATGCTATAGTATCCTTTGTTGTAAAATAATCTCACATTTATTCTGATTAATAAAAAAAGGTGAATTTAAAATAAAAATTATGTGTTCTTCATGATGATCATTATTTATCAATTTTAGTTATACTATGAGTGTTGTTTCAAATAGTTTTGATTTTTTTTAATATTTTCTTGAATCAAAAATATTCCATTATTCACAGAAAGAAAGAAAGTCTTAAGTCAAGCGTAAATTTTCTTAAATCAAGAAAATTTTAAGGAAGATTAAAAATTTCTTGTACGAAATAAAATTTTTTTAAGCCAAGAAAATTTCTTCTTGCTCCAAAATAACTTCGGTCTTCCTTACAATTTTCTTGGTTCAAGAAATTTTTTTTTTCTGTGTACTAGAGCTTTAAGACAACGTTTTTTCTTTTGTGTAGGTTAGAAAATTTATGCAATAAAATTATAGTATAGAGATAACCATATACTCTTATTAATCCTCTCATTACAGTATAAAGGACAGCATAATATTATGTAATCCTAAAATTTTCTGGGAAAGTTTTTTTTAATTTTCTGAAGTTAAAAATTTTCAATACCGATTTTACAAGCCCACTAAGAAAAAAAGAACGGATAATACGACTAATAAAAGAAAAGTAAAGAAGGTAAAATCGAGGTTACCCCTCTCAACCATGCGTAATATGTGTTAACGTACAGGTAGGACGTTTTTGGCGTAATATAAAAAACATAATATTATCCGTGCCCTTGCAAGAAATTCATATTTACGTACCTATTATATTAGTATATATAATAAGGGTATGCGAATATAAGAAGCCTTTGTAATAAAAATCATTCAATCGTAAAATACTGATTACAAGATTTTGATTTTAATAATATATGTTTTATTCAATAACCATTATTTGAAGCATGTCAATTTTATAGTTTAATTTTGGGCTTCCCTTTATGATTTCAAGAAATCGGTTTCATAGCAGACGTCTATCCTTTGAGATTAAGATTTAATTTTGATATCCTTTCAAAGACAATAAACATGTATGTATCAACAGCAAATTTCAACTTATATTTTATTCGAACAAATCAATAGATTTAAATTTCTTTGATCAAACGATTGAAACAAATTATTTTAAACAAAATTTTTAATATCTTGTTTCTGAATACCTTTATTGAAAGGTTGTCTTTCAAATTAATTAAATGATTTTATGTAAGTGGGATAAATGTATATTGATCCAACAATGAAAAATTTTTCTAATTCTATAAATATTTTTAAATGTATTTACTAGACTTAAAAAACACTACATCAATATCATAATTTTTTTTTAATAAACCTTGCATACTGCAAATGAATCAATTAATTTCAACCTAGAATATGTGAGCATGAATTAAAAAGAGTGACAGTCAATCAATCCATCAATTTAATTTTTGTATTTTTATAGAAAATAAATTAGAAAACTATTTGCAAAACTGTACAAGATTTGATTGAAAAAAATCCTGATTGCAATAATAAAGTATGAGAATGAGTCTTCCTTATCTTTATAAGGAACACAGTTTTGAAGTAGAAAAAATTCCATTAAACAAAATGATTTAATTAGTTAAATTGATCAGTGTGAATATTTTTTGTTAGTTTGCTGAATTATAAATTAAAAATTTTTATAAAATATCACAGTTTTTAAAGACATAAATATACTCACTAATGGCTATTTAAAAACACACAGTACTTTCAATAGTACATCCAGTAAACAATCACTAACTGTTTAGAGATATAACTATGTAATATTCTTTTAATCACATAAAATCATTCACTTAAATAAAAAGTTACAACTGAATACACGCTAAAATAGACAATTAGTAATTGATATTACATTAAAAAAATTATTATACTCTGTAGACTAGAATGATTGTGGTGAGGCAACCGCGTGCGCAAAAAGCGGTACGTGCCTACGCGAGAACGGATGTTAAACCACTGGCACAAGAGTAGTTTAGTTATTGGGGCCTTATGTATTATCCAAGGGTAGGGGGATTATACCAAGTCTATACTATAACATACACGTATATAACGTATTAGTATACAGGAACTTTACTACCAGTCAAGTTGTACCCCACCAGCACCCGTTCAGCCCCCACTACAATGCTTGGTTCTAGGACCTGATGACCGTACAATCAGACCACTTTGGCCACTTGAAAGTCACCCCCTACGGCTATGTAGTAACGCGATCTTCGTTTTGATAATGACTTTAAATTCTATTCGTGGGTGACTCGCACTATTTTTTCACTCTAAAAAATGTTGTGTAACAACACAGCCGCAACTATAATAATAGGTTTTTCATTTTAAAGTCCCCAATAAATTAAATTTGGCGGGAGACATAATCATGCGGGTTTTGTTGATTCACTAACCACATGGAGTTTTCTTTTGGTTCACTTTTTGTAACAATTTTCATTTTTCATAGAAATTATGGAATTAGATATTTTTATGAAAAAAATTATTTTCAAAATTAATTATAATACAAAAATTAGCAAGCATTTGACATTATTTTCTAAACGAATTATATATAAAATATTTTCAAGCAATAACACTAACAATTTTTTACTAATTTTTTCAAGTGTTAATTTAAAAAAATTTTTTCATACATATTTATTTAATGACTGTCAGAAATCTGCTAAATCAAGAAAAAAATTTTGAAGAACTCTATCTTCTTTATTTCAGAAATTTTTTTTTTGGCTTTACTTAATTCAAGAATTTTTCTTTTGATTCAAGTTAATTTTTTTTTTTTCCAGTGTTGGAAAAAAAATTCTTATTAAATTTTTATGTGAATATCATTTATTTTTAGAAAAATTCTTACAAATGATCAGTATGGCAATTTACCATGTATGTGACTTTGTCAAATATCTTTTGAAATAAAAAACTTAAAGATACTAATCTATTAATTTTCCTTACCAAAAAAAGGTGCGTTAGAAACTTTTTGAAAAAAATTGAAGACCATCAAGTGTATTTCCAAGTAAAGATTTATGTGAAGAAAATGAGACATAGATCCTGTATTAAATAGTATTACCTATCTAATCTTAAACTTGTCATCACCGAAGAAAATCGGTTTCCTGAAAAACCCGAACGAACTACCGTCAAAGGTACACGTTGAATAGGTTTAGGTAAACAATGTCAAAGAAGTAAGTATAAAAATAAGCTCCAACTCCCTCGCACGTGCCACATATATTTTAGAAAGAGACGAAAAATAACAATCATTTTTTACTTAAATCAACCACCTGGAGCAATTTTTTAAACTACAATCTATCGGAAAATCAATTTTATTTATCTCCTCTCGCGTCGAAGTTTCATGGATAATTTTTTTATGTCAAAATCTAAGAAAAAAAACTTATCGAATTAGTGTGTTAATTTGAATAATGCCTTTTTTTTTTGAGTTTATTTACTAAATCAACTTTGAGTTCGAAGAATAGTATTATAAACTATAAATAAAATGACCACAGACCTTTTCAAATCTTTAAACATCGAAAAATATAACGTTGAACGAGCTTAATTGGTTGTGCTAATGTCTCAACAATTCTTCAGAGTCACTTCCGCGTGAAAAGCATGCTCCTTGCATTGTCAATTCAACTTGAGAAGTAAAAACTACCTCAGGTTTCTATTATTAACCCATAAATTCGCGCATGAGAGCGCGTACAAGCAAATGCATTTAGACTAAGGTAAAAGAGAGACACACTCTTGAAAGAAGACGAGGCCACACTATTATGACCTAAGAAATACATATTATTAAGAATCAAGAGAATAAAAAAAACATAGCAAGCATTCGTCGGATGTATGAAAGGTTCCTCTACATAAAAGCTACCAAGGCACGACAAAATTCGTCTTTTTTACACGGCACAGTACCAATCCTACGGCCGTTAAAAAGCCTCTGAATAGCACATTAATCCTATAAACTATTATACGATTTAACCCTCAATTTTTTGGATCTTACCGACAGATTTTTTTTTCTTTAAAGAAATCGCCCCCGCACGCGTCGTCTTCCCCCTCCAGATAAATGGGCCTTCTCCCTCGTCCTAGCTGCAGCTCGTCGCGTGCCTGTCTGAACAAAAGTAAGAAGAGTGAAAAAAAGGACCCAATTAATTTAGACGAGAAACATCTTGAGAAAGGAAATATTTTGTTATATTTTCTTTAAAATTTTATACACTCCGAGTGATAATTTAAATAATGTGTTTGGATACACTCAACTCTCGTTGAGAGTCTACCATTTGAAACTTTCAATACGTACTTTTGGCTGACAGCTGGTTTTTCTGCTCCAAATCGATATTGTCTCCTTTACTTTCTAAAATTTATATATACATCATTTCTAAGCATATACTCTTTTTTTTTGCATCAGTTCTCCTACACCTTTACATGCAACAAGGCGTTACTGCATCTCATTCTACAACCATCTCTCCGCCTATTTTTCTTTTCTTGTGGTTTAGTTCAATAGAGCCATGATGGATGATCTAGAGGACATTTATGTCAATGACACTCTGCATCTAGAGTATCATAAAACCAATATGCATTCAACTTATTCCTAATTCTAAGTATTGCTTCAAAACTTGACCGCATGAATAAGTTTTAAAGGTTACTTGATTAATTTCCTCTATTATATAATTTATCCTGTATGCTTTTATTAGGATAATAATTACTTAATATCTTTTTTTTTTATTGCTACCTTATCTACTTTGATTTAATATTAATTCAGGAGACAGAGGAGAGAATAGGTGACGGTGACGAAACAGACCCTTTAAGAAAGGTATGGAAAAAAAGAGTACACTGAGAAAAAATACTTGTATTAAAAAAATTTTTTTGATGAAAAAATAGGTACCCTTGATAATTATCATGAATTTATTTTGTATGAAGAATTGTTCAGAATAGCTTTTAAATAATTTGAATAAAACTATCCATATACGTACATGTCCGCCTATCATAATGAAAATAGATTTTGATCTTCTTGTGTCGACAAATTAATAAACTTAAATGGTTTACTTTAACAATCTCTTGAGCCAATAAATCTTTGTCTGGGAGGTATTGTTCTTTCTTTCAGTGTTTATCTAATTTTTTTCCTCGTTCTACTACTTATTCATTCATTTGTTGTGCCGCTAGAACTAAAAATTGTGGGATTTCTACTACTTTGTCTGTGATCGAAGAAAGTTTTTAATAGTTGAAGCAGAAATGAAATTTTCTTTTTGATAAAAGCTGATAATATTTCGAACAAAGAAACTACAATTTAAAACAACAGTATATAGTTTTTAAAAGAAAGAAAATCTATTTTTAGCCAAATAAATTATTTTTAACTGGAAATATTGACAGGAGATAATGTACTTTTAAGTTTACTTACGATAAATATCGATCGAAGATACAAAGATTTTAATTAAAGATTTTAGAAACCAAGAAAAGAATAAATTTTTGAATACGATCGGTCTTCGTAAAATGATTTTCTTGGTTCGACATTATTTCTTTTTACACCGATTAATTATTTCATCAGTGTAAATGCATATTTATTCCAACGATGATAAAATATTTTTAAAGATTTTTAAGGGAAATTAATATTGAATCAAATATCATTTTTATAAATTTTTTTATTCCAGAACTTTTCTGCTTATTTCATGAAAAAGAAAATTTTTTCTTCAATTAATTAATCAATTAAATTTTTTTACATATCGTGCAAATAATTCAAATGCCTTCTGGGTGATATCCATAATTTTTCGGTTTGATGACGTGCGGTACATGCTGAATGTTTTTTCACGCTAACGTGTAAATTACTATTTAAATCTTGATTCTTGGTCAATAGAATTTTCCGAAAGCTTTAAGAAAATTTTGTTTGTATATAGAGGATTAAGCTAACACTAAATTCTTTTATTCGAATGTCAATCCCTCTTTTCTTATCGATTATTTTCACTTCCTTATAACCACAATCTTATAAATACACATTTCTTTATAAAACCACATCAAACCTGATAAAATAGATAATAAATGTTTTGCTTATTTTTATGAAAATTTTATTTATTTAACATTGTGGTTTATACAAAACGGAAATATAAATTTGTATAAGCGAAAGTGAAGAGAGAAAAAAAAATCATTTTCTTTTCTTTCTTCTGGTGGACCGTTTCATGGACGGATAATATGCGGGACAGCTGCATTTACTTCTTGGTGCCACAGGCACCCCCCATATTCTTTCGTGTATGAACATATTTGTGTAAGTAGGCTTTAGATTGAACCTCTATCAAGATAGACAGAGAAAGACGCTGATGTTTACTACTAAAAAGAGTGCACAGTGGATTAAATAATTTATTATTCACATTTTTACCGTGGAGTTTTCTGTACTGGTTAACGATACATATAATATACAAAGACCCCGCATTATGTCCATTCATCGGTTATGATCCGATTCCAATATACATATATGTATATATATTTATATTTTCCTATTGTATAGATCTTTTTCTGCTAGAATTCAAATCCATGAAAAATTTTGAATTTTACTTTAAATCCAGTTAAAATTTTCGACATTATGATTGATGATAATTTTATAATAATGGTTATTATTTATATCAACTTTTTTGTTGTTGATTTATGATGGTTAATCATACTGTTAGAGAACTAAAAAAAAAAAAGTCATTAGTGATAACTGAGTGGACAAGTCAGAGCATGAGGCACGGCTGATACGCGCATAATAGAAGCGGGTGTGCGCTATATGTCATGAGTGCGTTTTATAAAAAATAAAAATAGTTGTAACACGCGGCCCCGCATTTTCTGTAGTATAATTTTTCTTTAGTATAATTGTAAAATTTAATATTAACGCTCAGTTATCAGTTGATCAAAAAAACTAAAATTATGTTTGACGGTTACAAACGGCATAAATAATTTTCCTACTTTTCACTAAATAAAAGTTACTTTTAAGCCTTACCCCCTGTTAATGCGCCCCTAATTTATTGTTGTGAATTTTGGTTATGCTTACTTTAAATATTGAAGTTTTAATACATTAGTGATAGGAAAAATATAGTATGACACGGGATAAAAGACGATTTAAGACTATACGGATGATGCCAGCTTTCGTTTCGCTCTGGCAGTCAACCCTCACCCTCGTCTGAAATCATCTTGTTTTTCACGTCTATAAAGTTAGTATTGACACAATCCAGCATTGGCCGACATTATTAATGATCGCTTGGAATCTAACCAAGCGACAAAATTCTAATTAGAACAATTAATTCACAACAAAAAAGCAGCAAATTTGGCAACACAGATAAATTTTGTGACTTGAGTAATGACCGAGATACTGATAGTCAATTCTGGACGAGTCAATGCCAGTTTAACAACTTTACTTTTATTTAAACATTATTATACTGCTGTTCAAATGTTTCAATTTTTTCAATTTTACGGATTTTCTCATTTTTTTTTGTTTTTGGTATGCATTAAGTTATTAATAACAGAAAAAATTTTTCTCTCCTTTAGAACAATTAATTTTTGATTATTTATTTTAAAGTATGATTATTTACAAAAAAAAAAAAATTACATTATTGTTGATGTAGAATTTTTGCTTTAAAACTTTATTCGTTTTTTATTTATATTTTGTGTTTTGTTTCAGAGATGCTTTTGCATCTATGTATTCTATGCAATTTTCAATATTCCAAAAGAAATTATTATATAAGAATTAAATATAAATGACTTACTACATAAATGATTAATCTAAACGCCTTGAGCATTAAAAGAAAGCAGAAATGTATAGAGTCGTTTCCAGACAGAAGGGCCGTAAGGGGCAACTATCCTTACACCCTATACTCTATACCCTACTTAATTATGACGTTACGGATAACATTGTTTAATCAATCATTGGGTCTGTGTATACACCTCAAATCTAAAACAATCAATATGTAACCAGATATAGTCAAATCACCAGTAAATGTCTATTGATTTTTATTAATTCTTTATAACCAATCTTGATCCGAATTAATTAATTATTATGAAAATTAAAAATTTTGTTATTGATTAAGAAACAAGTTATTAAACTGTGTTCTTTTTTATGGCTGCTAATAATTCATTCATGTTTTTCTAAGACTTTTTACAAAATTTTAAATAATTTTTTTAATTAATAAGAAAAAATATTTTGTACCGAAACAAAATAATGTTTTTTTAGTAGATTTAATAGAAATCTAACTATTGGATTTGTTCTCATGGTGGAACATTGATTTTCTGATTATACTTTAAGATCTCTATATACTTCTATATTGTACGCTAAAATAAGTGCAAAAAATTTTTTTTAAATATTTACGAAATTAAGATGTACTCGATTTTTTTATTTCATTCGTTATATTCATGTGAATTTCATCATCTTTATAAGAACATATTTGAAGATTGAATAGAAAAAAATTGAGTGTAAGTTAATTGATTAGAATTTTCATTACTATTTTGTATACAGGGAAGAAATCTACTTCCATTTCGGCTGCCGAATGGCACTATTTTTTTTTTTTTTTTTTTTTTTTTTTTTTTTTTCATTTACATTCGCTTTTGACGGAACTATTAAAAAAACGTCACGTTTCAATTGAAATTTTTGACTGATTTATATTTAGGCAAAAATCACATGAAATTTTCAGCTTACAAGTTTCTTCAACTAATTTTTTAAACAACAATTTAAAAATCATAAAAGCGTACAATCATCATCAAACACACTCGTTTTTATTGATTTGTTATTTAGATTAGTCTAAAAAATTTAAATATATTAAAATATATATGAACTTTCAGTACATAAGAATTAGGTTCAACCGTTGGTTGAAGTATAAAAATTTTGACAATGACATTCATCCATTGTCCACTTAAAGGCCCGTCTAGAGTCCTGAGTCAATATTAAATTGCATTCTACCCAATTCAAGAAGACAACTTAACACAAAAATCGTTTTTAAGTCCTTGAAATTAGCATAGGGCTTTATATTTTTCAATACCACCGTCCTGTCATGAATGCATATATATATGCATATATACATATTTGCAAAAAGGAACATCGAGTGGATGGTTATGAGTCATAAGAATGGAAAAAAATATAATAAAAGCATCAGTTTAATCTTAATAACTTGCCGTAAATACTTGCCATCATATTCGTAAACGTTTATTGCACGCCTCAAAAGCTAAGCGTTGAAGTTGTACTCTACTCTCGATATTTCAAAAAAAGCAGTTTTCTCGAAACTGAAATTGAATTTTTTATTATTTATATCGTACTTACAGGTTAATATGAGTACATTTATATCAAGTCAAATAATTTGTCAGGCACATAAAATATATTTCAATATTACAAAATTAGTGATACTTAGTTTGACGTAACGTTTTACGCATCAAATAATTATTATACTTAAGTGGGAATGAAAATGTCTTTTTAATACAGTAACAATAGTAGATAGGTATACTTTTTAATCATGTCGACAACTTCTCCCTTTTTTAACTTATTTTTTCAATCTCGTTTCTATTTCAACCCATCAGCTTGAAGCAAGTTCTCACGTCAGTCACCCATTGACATTTTTACAACCTTGTAGTCTTGTTACTACAATACTTGTTCTCGTACTTGTCCAATTCACAGCCTTATTATAAATAGACTTATGACTATTGTCAGTTTTTAATATTGAATTCTATCAGGTAATACTATCTGGAATCGTAATTTCTTGTTGGCCAACTAGTAAAAAAGCCAACTTGTAAATAAACATATGGACAGTTGGGCTTTCGTGCTCCGAACAGTATTTGGTTGATTTCAAAATAATATCTGCAAGGTTGCAGTATCTACCTATATATTCTAGAAAGTATACTTAAATCATGGGAATTATTTTAATAATTAAAATACATCAAATAATCTACTTGATCCATTGTTCTGCTTTGTTGATTAGATTTGTAGCAGAATAGCCTATACTAAGTTTTATAATCATGGGTGTTCAATGTTTTTCAGTATTTGAGTATTATAATAGAGCATCCTTATGCATACACGGAAAGAACAAGATGATACTGGATATCATCCCAGATTATACTCAGTGATATCTGTGGTAAAAAAAAATTTCAGATAGTAATCTTGTTCTTACCGTGTAAGGATAAGTAAAAGTATTATTATTAAAATGACAATTGTAATGTTTAATGTTTAAAAAAATAATTGTAATCGTGAAATGACTGTATAGTAATATAAATTGAATAAAAAAGAAAGATTATCGTATTATAATGAACGATACATAAAATATTGTAACCAAGTCTCGTTTTTAGGCCACTTGGCCAAAATGTATTAGTAAATAAAATAAATTCAATAAATTGCTCCTTAAAAGTGATTTGTCGATAGATTGGTTGATTATAATTTTAAACTATAATACATAAAAACGTTAAGCAAAAAAATGAAAAAAAAAAAAGGTCAAATTAAAAAAATTTCATGCTGCATTTTATGGTAAAAATGAAGATAAATTTTTTTTGTCAAAATATTTTGATAAAAACTAAATTACTATTAAGAGCAATAAAGCATGATAAAATTTAAAAATCTAGTGTCAATTCTTTTTTTCTTCAATTGGTAATTTTGTAACTCTAAAAACTTCTGTCTTTTAATAACTTGTTAGTTTTTTTTTAATTCGTTAATTCTTTTGCGATTTATAGTACTAATCACTGTATTTAAATTAATTATTTCCATGTCCTTAAATTTGAATCAATTTTTTTTAAATGGGTACAACCCTTAGCTTTCTATTGATTTAATTCGTTTAATAATTACAGATCCACTTTGATACTGGCTGCATATTTAGACCATGTGGTACAACCTGATTACCTTTTGACCCCCCTCACTTGAATAAACGAATTTTAATCACTACATATGATCACATGCTGCACGTGTATGTACTTCTGCACCCACTTCAATTCATTTCCTGCTTTATTAAATTAAATAATTTAATATACATAGTTAGAGTCGTTGAACTCTAACTAAATTATGAAAATACTAAAAAAAAAGTATAGTTATAAAATAGGAATTTACTATTTAATTTACATAGATTTAGATCTTAACTTTATTTAGTGCAGATGTTTATTCACTTATCTGTAACGGAGTTTATTTTATCAAATATTCACAACAAATACTATTAAATTAAACTGAATTAGTTGTAGCTTAGAACAGTTTAAAAATGCATACGTCATTATAAATTTTGTTTATCAAAGATTGACAATGATATTTGCTATTTAATCTGATAGCTGATAGTAACGTAAAAATAACGTAATAGTAAATTATTTTTTCAAGACTACCATTAAAAAAAAAATTATTTTACATCGATAACACTTGAAGCGTTTTTGTTATTTTCCCAGAAAAAAAAAAAAACAAAGATTTTTTTTTTTATAAAAAAATCAATAAAAAAATTAGTTCCCGGATGGGCTATAAGCTAAAAGAATATATTTAGGACACAAACAAATTATATAAATAGAAGCAATAAAGTAAACATTCCCTTTTAAAGTTCAAGTGTTTCTGCATCAAAAAACAATACAAAGAAAAGAACAAAAGCACACGCGATCATTTTGCGATTTCTCCGATAGACTTTCAAGATTATTATCAGGTATACACAGGTATAGTTATGGTAAGCCATATATCACATACAATCATAAAGGAAGTTATCCTCTTATATATGATACGTTCTACAGATGTTAAAAACTTAACCAAGCGCTCCAATGAAGAAACAAGTTTTTCGTGGTCAAGAACCCTAATTACTATTATTGAAAAAGGGTTGAAATTAATATTTTTAACCCTCTTTGACTATACCCCATGCCTTACTCTTTGAATCTCTTGCAACTATCAAGATTTTAGTGCTATATTTTATAAAAACACCGTCCTTAGAAATTTTTATCTTTTATCAGTTGCAAAAGTGGTGAGAATAAAAAGGTAAGTGGAGTGTATTATTTTTTAATGGTCTTTATTCTCACAATAATGGATTGTAGTCCAACGGGATACCTAAAGAAATAAGAAAGATAGCAAATATTTTTATAGGTTGAAATTACCCAAAACATAATCTATTTCGGGATTTTGATCAAATAGTAGCTCCATAGATTACAAGAGTTTAAGCGAAAATGTCACTAAAGAATCTAAAACATTGTAATTACCTTTACTCTAGAAACAACAGTATTTTGATTTCTTATAATATTATTAATTACTTTTTTGTCGAATTTCGGTCAAGAATTTAATTAAATAGTCGTCTATTTAAAATAACACAAAACAAAAATTACGAAACATTCTTTGAGAAACAACGGAAACAAGTTGTAATATTAAAATGACAGAACCCTTTTTTTTTTTTTTTTAATTATTCGATTTCAAAAGAAATTTTTTGCTATTTTCAAAGTTATGGTATTTTTTATTTTATTAAAATTGTTAGTTAATTTATAATCATAATTAACAATTTTTTTACAAATTATAGAGTTGTTTTAATTTAAAAAATAAACTAAATAAGGGATGAAAATTTTTCAAACCAATGATAACTATTACTTTGTAATTTTCACTAAATAAAAATGCAACAATAGAAATGAATTTCACTGAACCGAAAGCATTTTGTGGGTGTGCTCTTTTTTTAATGACGTCCAATGCAAATATATTCAGAAAGTATGAAGCATATGGTGTTAATATGGATATGTAATTGAATTAGTTATACTGACCTCAGGTCATTTAATCTATTGGCATTCATCATGAAAAGGAGTTACATGAATGACATTGAGTGAAAAAATAGCAAGTTCTAATCATAATTGAACGAACTTTTTGTCAGAGTAGATGTTCATACTTTATCGCAGCTGAAGGGTCCAGCCTCTCTTAAATGAAAGGGGTGGATTGGCATTCTTTAATATAATATTTCATTATTTATTACAGATTAGCATCTCAAAAACTCTTTAAGATAACTTTGGTGAATATGCAATTTTTATTTAATATTATTTCGTACAGATTTTTTTTATCATTCTTACTGCGGTCTCTTACTTAAAATACCATAGGTTACTCAAATTTCATAAAAAGTAATTGTTATATAGTTTTATCACAAAACATGATTACTAGTTTCTTATTCAAACATACCGCACGCGCACGTGTCTAATATTATACTTCTAATAATTTTATACTCTATATAATGATACCCTGCAAGAGTAATTATGTTACCGCCTTAAAAGATCTATCTAATAAAAAATTGATTTTTTAATAGGGTTGAAAACAACAAATTTTTTCCGTGAAATATTAAAAATATATAAAGAAATTTACTAATAGAAAAATTTTTGAATAACTTTTACAGTAAAGTTTACATAACTTTTTCTTTCTTTTACATTAACTTCTTACTATTTTCTACTAAAGAGTAATGGAAGAACTTGTCTACTGTCATATACTCTCTAAACTGGATTTCATGAGTTTAACACACACAGAAAAAAATCTTCACTTAAGTCAAGAAAATATTTTTCTTCCTAATTATTTTCTTGAGTGAAAAAAATTTTTTTTTGACACAAGAAATTTCACTTATTCCAATAAATTAATTCTTTTGCTTTATGAAGTACGTATCGTGATCCAAGAAAATTTATTTGAGTCAAAAAAATCTTCTTGTTTTAAGAATATTTAGCCTCTTGCTCTAAAAAAATTTAGTTCTTGATAGAAGTAAATTTTCTTGTCTTGAGAAAATTTGACTCTTGCTTCAAAAAATTAAATATCTTGATAATAAATTTTCATTAATATTTTTATTGGTTAAAATGTCAAATAGGAAGATCAAATAATATTGAACCACTTTTTTTCATTCAATATGTATAATTGCTAAAATAATATAAAATTGGTATCAAATATTCAAGATAAAAATAGCATACACTCCTCGGGAAGTAAATAAGAAAGCCTCAGATCACATGTTTGTTGACCTCGGCTTCGCCTCGGCCAACAATTACATGTGATCTGAGACATTTCTTACTTTACTTCCCTAGGTGTGTAATATACTATTCCTTAGCTGAAGTAGGTGACACTACTTCCTTAAATTATCTAAAAATCTTGATCAGACATAAAAATTTATTGTATCAAGTATTTATGATATTTGAATTAAGAAAACATCACTTCCACCAAGAGTAGTATTTCAAGAAAAATTTTTACTTTGGCCACCACAACTTTGGTCTTTCTTCAGGCACCCGAAAATTTTCTTGAGCCAAGAATTTTGTTCTCCAGTCAAGAAATTTTTTCTTTCTGTGCACGTTGTAGTCATAGTTATATATTTAATAGTATAATGTTTGTAAAAAAAGTATAATTTGAAAAAAAAATCCAAAACGATACTGATTTTGCTATTGCAAGATAAGTAGTACAACTTATTTTTGACAAAATTTTTCAGAAAAGATAAAGTGTTTCTAGATGGTATTTATAAGTTAAAAATCACTAAACTCTTTTGAATAAAATCTTATAATTCATATCCGGGAATTTATGATTCATATGGAACAATAAACTATGAAATTTGTTGGTATTTGATTCAAATAAATTTAAATTAGTCCATTTTTAGCATTTGTCTAAAATACAATATGAAAATGAAATATTAAAAAATCGTTACTTTAAATCAATTTCTGGTATATAGTTATTGAAGTACACATGTTGAAATAACTAAATTTCTGAGAATGTACAAATGGCTTATTATTAATGGACAATAATTTCAATTAAATGCAGACCTAAACCGGTGGTAGTACATATATAATGGAACAGCCGGAATTTAAAGATATGGTATAATACATCGAGATAGGGTTGTGTAATTTTGACAGAGCTTTTGACTTCTAGGCTTTCCATGTTCTGGCTTTTCATTTCTGTGCAGGAGGTGCATAGCAGGAGTAAAAATGACACCCCCGTTAACGGAGCATAACGGCTGATGCTACGCCCCCCTGCCGCCTCGACCTCCCAACAGTTACGAATAATTATACATTCATGATATTCTACAAGAATTTTATATATAGTATACTAAGACATGTCCATTTACTTAATGTTTCTTTTATGTAGGATACTCAAATATGCAAGTGGAGAGTGCATCCTTGCATTAAGATCGATTTCGTTACGGTTGAAACTCGTGTTAAGTTTCACTTTTTAATCATCAATTCTTCACCTTGTCTATATTATTGAATAGCATCTGGTGGAAATGTCTGCTGTTGTTATATATTAATATCTTTATAAAAGTATCTATCTGTGTTATATATACACATGCAATCATTAACTCTTTTTAAAAAATTTTATTTTTGACACTTACTTTAAATTAATACGCCAACTGTTATTGTATTTTATTTTTAACGTTAAGGTTTCAAAAGGTCTTATGTTATCTCTAATAAATAATCTCAAAAATACAAATATGTATCTTTAAAGTGATAGTCTGTAAAAATAACATACTACCCGAGAAAAATGTGTTTTCATAAAATTTTGTAAGAATTCAGAGAATTAAAAAAAAATCAATAAGATGATCGTGTGGACCATCAATCATCAAGGGGTTGCTAATCTAAAATTTTGTAAAATTTAAGAAACGCTCAACGCTTAAATTTCATGAAATTATTTAAAATTTTTAATTTTATTGAATTTTGCAAGTATTTATAACATTTTATAGAATTATCTTTAAAAACTAAATTGTAAAATTATAAAATTTCGTCAAGTATCACAGAGTTTCATCTATAATTTTTTATCACTCATATTGTATTACATTTTATGAAATTATTATCAAGAACTAAAGGTATTATCTTTAAAGTTTCATGAAAATAACGATAAAATTTTGAAACGTTTTATTAACAAATTATTTAAAATTAAAAATCCAGCTGATGGTTTACTTGGCTGAATTCAAATATCATCTACGATCAATATATGTAACATGTGGTAGATTTTGTTATTGAAAAAGTAAATATCAGTCAAGAGAACAAAAATAATGATTCATATACATTGTCACATACGTACACATGAACATGAATAATGTAACAACTGCGAAATCATCAAATGTAATTTCGCTAACTTGCACTTTGTACATCTGTGCTTGTTAGATAAATTCATTTTGTGTATCATGCATCATCAATAAAATTCTCTAACGAACACGAAAATCATGTTGTTCGTGAAATTGCATCGTATAAAGAATAAAGAGACGATTAAAAGTGTACAATGAAACTATCGCATGGCTTTAATTATTTTCTCATGACTAGTCACTTTTAACTTTTTTTTTTTTATACAATTCAAAAGAAATTAATTCCACTAAAAAGATAAAAAGAAGCAATATTTGTTTTTTACATAAAAAATTTCATTTTATTTTATTTTTAAATTAAAAAGTTTACAGTTTGATGAAGAAAAATTGTTTGTTGTAGGTTTTCTTTTCTGCTTGTTGATTTTAATCAGTAAATAAGTCAATATCTTTAATAGCATTAAATATATACCAAAATTTTTCTTGTCACAATGATTTTTCCGAATTGACTTTACAAAACACTATTGAAATCCTTGATAAAACATAAAAACCTCAAATTTTATTTGATTTGAGCCATAAATTACAATCATTAGAAATCTTGAAATGAGCTATATTTTTTTCTTGACTTTGAAACTCTAAATGCAATAGATGAAAAATTTTCCGTATCTATTTGGTAATTTATTTCTATTCCTCAGGCCTTTCTTTTTGTCGGGTAAATTTTCTCACTCGTCTAATCTGTGGTATTGCTATTTTCATCACATAATAAGAGAGCATGCGGGAAGTCCAGGTGTAGCTACTACACTAGTAGTTTTCGAGCTGGCACAGCAAGGAAAAAAATAATAATAGATAAAGTTAGACGACAAACACTTCGAGTGCAAAAAAGTATATATATATTTGTACGTATGCGTGTATATATAGTGCCTATCGTATAGCAACAATTTTTGCTTCTTAACAATACAGAACTTGATTTTCTGATTTGTACTCATTATTAACTTGGGATTGAAAACATATTCTGGATGGACGACCACCTGTAGAGACATAGGAGTATATAAGATATAAATTCTCAGTTCAGAATTTATTTACTTCTAAAGTGAGCTTATGTATTGTATTTATTTATTTACAGCAAATTACTGTTTTTCTTTAAGTTCTTCACGATTGTAAAAAATCAAATAATACTTCAAAAGCCGTGTATTGGAGAAGAAACTTTCGTGTTTAATATAATGATCTACTTTTCTTGAAAAGTGGATTTTAAAATAGAATACATTTAAAAGTAGGTAGTGTCAGCTATTCAAGTAGGATTAAAGTCTTAAAAAAAATATTATAATTGGAGGGTAGCTTACTACTTTTAGAGATTATGTGATACTTAATTTTTTTTTTCTTTTTAACAAGCCCACTTTAAAATTTCCCATCGCAATTTTTTTATAGTTAATATAACTAAACCTTCACTTTGATAAACTAAAAAACACATCCCCCAGATGTAAATTAAAATTTTATTTTATATAATATTTAAATTAATTTGAATATTAATATTAAACATATCATTAATAAATCAAAAATTTACTTTATTGAAAGTTATATTAACGCTATCACCATTTATCAGTTAATATATCATTTGGGCATTTCACCAATTGGGAGGCTAGACAATATTATTGAATAAAATGATAAATAGGGCCAAATGGTGAGTTTTGATTTTGGTTATTGTCATCAATTTTCTCTACCTTTGTATACTAAGCCCACTTTTGGTTAGTCGATATATTTGCCACGAATGAAATTCAAGTGTAGAGGGGGTTTTCATTTTTACATATTTGTATAAATAGTTTTTCCGTCATTTTAATATCTTTGGAATAGTTATTCTACTATTAATATTATAAAATTGACAACAAAGAAACATATGGGATAATTTATCGATCTCACTAACATGCAGATGTGTTTACATTTGGAAAACTTCACATTAAATTTAAGTGACTATACACTAAATACAGTGATGATTATTCATTTTTAATTTAACACATATTATTTAAATTTTTAATATGGAGTTATGACAATTATAAATTCAAGAAAAATTGAAATTTTATTAATCAATTGATTTTGATTCAATTTTTGTAAATTCATTTCAATTGAGGCTGTTTTTTTTCTGGAAATTTTAATTCAATAGATTAAATTAATTTTAAGAAATTTCATAAGTACAACTTTCAAAAAAATATATTTTTAAAGTAACTAATATACCATTATGTCGATTCCAAGTTTAAAGATAAAACAAAATTGAGAATGATTTAAAACGAAAAATTTTTGTCAAGCTGGATGAAAATTTTATCATTTATTTCGAATTCAATTGTTTGACAACAAAAATCAGTGTGCATTTGAAAAAGCTTAGATTCCCCTTAGATATCCCGTTTTGCTACCTTTCTCCCCTATTTTCACGTTAGACTCGTGAAATCTTTTGACATGAGTGAAAATTCTCGTAGGGTTCTGAAAAATTCATATTTTTGTATTAAATTTTGGAATAATAAATCAAATTCGTCGAAGGATTTGAAACATTCATAAAAAAAAAGACCAAATGTACGACTAATAAATTTTATAAAAGTTCATTTTTAAACTCACGGAAAATGTATCTCGTTACATACATTGAAAAATACAATTATTTTGATTCACGAGAAAAATTGTTGAACTTAGAAATTCATTGTGAAGAACTTTATCATATTGTATTGAGCGGAAAAATTTTTGAACTAAGAAATTTTTCTTGAATTAAGAATTTTTTGCCTTGATTCGAGGTAAGAGAATTACAATAAAAAATATTGTGTATATTCAACACAATTTCTGTGTTAAAATTTAACACACTTTGTATTAAAATAACACAGAGGGTGTTCAATTTTAACACTAATTTTGTGTAGACCGTATTTAACACAATATTTTTTACTGTAAATTCTTTAAGATTATTTCCTCAGTTTCAGGATTTTTTTTAAACAAATTAATTATTTCTTTTCTTCCACGTTCTCAGAAAAAAAAAGGTAGATATTCTTGGTTAAAAAAGGTAGATCAAATTTCGTGTGGCTAAAGTATAAAGCTTTTTGGAATCTTTGATCTTAATTTAAAAAAAAATGCTCTTTGGTCCACTACCTTAATACTCTTGAGTTCAACTTTTTATTAATTTCTTTGAGATGACCTATTCTTCAATTGAAGTAATATTCATTCAATATAAACATTATTCATTTGAATCAAGATAAAAATTTCTTATTCAAAGTTTCAAATTTATTGATGGAAATATATATATTACTTTCTTTTTTTTCAAACTAAAATAATAATACAAAGAAAGACCCTCGAAATAAGTTAATTGAGGCTTGCATTCATCCGATCACTCCTTAATTGAATAAATTTTTTGATTCCACTCACTCTACATAGCCTCTGTAGTTTATTCAACAAAATTAATGATCTTCTTGACACCTGAATGATGTCATGAGATCTGACTAAGGGTTCTTTTTTCCCATTATTCTCAAAATTAAAAAAAAAATCTATTATGATCGTATTGGCATATGAGATGTAAACAAACAAACGGCATGAAAGAATAGGTAGAAAATGAAGGAAAAATGAAAAATTTCGGTTAGTTCGAATTGGCGACAGGTTCCAGTACGAACTAGCATATTACGTAGTGAGTGGCGACCGTAAAATTATGCGAATAGCTTTTACGGTTGCGCGTGAGAGACAGCAGGAGTTTGTCTGGAGTCACGCCTTTTGCCAGCTGACTAACTCAACGCGTGTCGTACAGTCCATTGTAATTTTCTTATCCCTCTATAATATACTCACCCTCACTTGAAAGCTAATATCGGTGCCTGTTACGATTTTTAACACTCCATCTGTGTGTATTAAAACCTGACGAATAAATTCACATTCATTAAGTCTATAATAACCAAAATAACGTAGACCGGAAAAGGATTTAAATACGATGATTGCTATTGACTTTGCGCATCTTAAGCTAAAATTTCAAGAAACAAACTTTACTGCAATGCACGGAAAGAACAAGATGACACTGAATATCATCCCAGATTATACTGAGTGAAAACAATTTCAGATAGTAGCTAGTATAATCAAGATTACAATGAGTATAATCCAGATTAAAATGAGTATAATCCCGATTACAATTAGAATAATCCAGATTACAATGAGTATAATCCAGATTACAATAAGTATAATCTGGATTTTTCTAGCTAATATCTGAAATTTTTTTCACCACAGATATGACGGAGTATAATCTGAGACGATGTCCAGTGTCATCTTGTTCTTTCTGTGTACACGGATAAAAAAGTAAACTAGACTCAAGAGAAAAATTCTTGAACCAAGAATACCATTTCGAAGAAAATATATTTCTTCAATCAATAATAAGTCAAATTCATTTCTTCAAAATGATATTCTTGGTTTAAGATTTTTGCCCTTGAGTTTAGTTCACTTTTTTATCAGTGTAGCAGTTAAAAACAAAAGAACAAAAATCAATAGTATATTACACCCCTTGGGAAGGAAAATAAGAAAAGCCTCAGATCACATGTAATTGTTGGCCGAGGCGAAGCCGAGGTCAACAAACATGTGATCTGAGGCTTTCTTATTTACTTCCCGAGGAGTGTATACTATTTTTCTCCTCGACGGAGGCGGAAAGCGGCATTTTCGTTTAGCGCAGCGGGAGGAAAATTGACGCTTTCCGCCCGGAGGTGAGAAAAAACATATTATATGGCAGCTAAAAAAGACGTTAATTTTGTTTTGATCAGAATCACCTCCTGGGGGAAAAAAAATAGTCTCATTATGAATTACATTCTTAATTAAATTTATATTTTGAAATCAAATTGACTTGATAATGAATTAATCAAAAATTCATGCTGCGAGTGTAAGTCTGTACTTCTAATCTAACTAATCTATGAAATTGTATTCAATAGTTATAAGAGAAAAAAGGTAGAATGTATGTTATCTTAAGAATGATGTCAATGCGACTGATGAATCACTAGATGCAACAGCTACCAGCATCCAGAGTCAGAGCAATATTATCAGAAACCCTGACTCAGCAGTTTGCCAGAACAGATACATCGCGCATATTGGAACTCAACTATTAGCTGAAAATAACGAATAAAATAATAAATATTTTAAATTTATCACGTACTAAAGGGTAGGATTCACTCCAGGACAATCCATTTCAATTTTATTACAATATATAATGTGTGAATTTTTTTTACAAATAAATTTTCTTTGCAAAAACAATATTATAAAGTTAAATTTTCTTCACCAACAACATTTAGTACTAGGTAATTTCCATATTTACCTTATTATTAATTCAATATGAATTTTGCACTATTTTAATTATAATCACTATCAAACTTATTATGGATTACTTTTCTTCATTGCCTGAATTTCTAATATGTAACGAAACTAAAAATATTTTTCTATCCGACCATAGAAAAATATAAAACTCACTGCTTTCTTTTTATACTATTTTTTATCAGAAATTTAAAAGATTTTTACGATAAATTTATTCAATCATATTTGTTTCAAAGTTTGAATTTAAGTATTAAACTTATATGAAAGAAAATTTCTTTCGTACGGGTGTAGCTATACTGACAGAAAAATTAACTTTATTCTTAAACAAATATTCTTGAACCAAAAAAAAATATTTTGATGAATACTAATTTGCATTGAATTAAATAGAATAATTCTTAATCCAAATAAAATTATCTTGATATAAGTTAATTTCCGTTTGTTTAAGAACTTTTCTGTTTGATTCAAGACAAATAAATATCCTTCAAAATAATTTTCTTTGTTAAAGGTTTTTTTTTTCGAAATTGAGACATTTTTTAATTTTTCAAACATTTTTAATATTAGTCCTTCTCAAAGTAATCAATCGATTCAGCTTTTACATATAATCAGCGTTTCTAAAAAGCCTACCGAAAATAAAGTAATTTTTATTACTATAAAATTTCTCGTTAAAGATTCTATGTGTATATCACATATATGTTTATCAATTTGAAATATAATTATTTTTGAAAAGTAAAAAAAGATCAAATCAAACGAAAATTTTTGTTTTTAAATTTTTTTAACTGCTTCATTATTTTATTTTAATGTTCTATGAGTTGAACAAAAATTCATTTAAATTGTTAACTTTGTTAAATTTAGAATTGCAATAATGGTATGAATTTTTAAGGTCCTTACTTTTTAAAATTAACCCGATATGTTTTTTATAATACGTTGCTTTACTGCTATACTCCGTCATGCCCTTCTCGCCCCTATACCTCTGTAGTCTGGAGAATAAATAAACGAGAGAACAAAAAGAAAAGATGACGAGTAAAATTATCCACAGTACGTCATCTGTGAGATAAAATGTAGTAAAAAATAAGTATGTAGACAATATATATTATTAGAGGCTACAAAATGAAAGAAAATGTATTGCGCGTCATCACTACCATCCCCAGTGCTAATTGGCGGAGATGACGTATGGTTAAAGTAATTGGTCCAACGACGAGACACTGTGTTAAGTTGAAAAATGAAGTTTATAAAACAATACAAGAAATAAAAATAATGACGTATTTACCCATTTTTATTACAGTTTATTTAGACAGTGTTTACTTTTTATTTAATAAATACTTAATTTATCAATTTGAAGTGTCAGTAATCATTATATAGAGAATGTTATTTGAAAATACGTACCTCGAAGAGTATCACATCAGTAAATAAGAGACTACTTTCCACAGTTCCGATCATTTTTATTTTATTACACTTTTATTTAATATTTAATTCGCAGATTCTGCATTTATAGAAAAAAGTTTAAAACTTTGAGGACAAAAGAACACAAAATTTTATTAATTTTTTATGTATTTACGCTATCTACTTACCATCCAAGCATCACAAAAAAAAAATAGGGACTTTTTAGTAGCTTTTGCTCAACAAGAAATCAAAAATTAATTAACTTTATTAAAATTAGTCAACTTAAATTCAATAATAAATTAACAAAAAAAAAATTTGTGCTGCCTGGGAAAGGTTCTACAGTATTTGAAAAAAGTTTGGAAAATCCAAAAGTCCACGCTTCATAACACTAATTTATTTTTTTTAATTTTTAAGAAGAAAATAAATTGTATAATTAATTTTTAAAAGAAAAAAAAAACAATTAAGTAGTTTCTTACAGAGTGTTCTCTAATATTTTTTCTCACCTCCGGGCGGAAAGCGTCAATTTTCCTCC
The DNA here is from genome assembly GCA_000956155.1 of Cotesia vestalis. Lineage (NCBI taxonomy): Eukaryota > Metazoa > Arthropoda > Insecta > Hymenoptera > Braconidae > Cotesia > Cotesia vestalis. The sequence goes on along the minus strand of JZSA01000551.1, from coordinate 83,718 downwards.
CGCTGCGCTAAACGAAAATGCCGCTTCCCGCCTCCGTCGAGGAGAAAAATAGTATACACACCACGGGAAGTAAATAAGAAAGCCTCAGATCACATGTTTATTGACCTCGGCTTCGCCTCGGACAACAATTACATGTGATCTGAGACATTTCTTATTTTACTTCCCTAGATGTGTAATATACTATTTTTTGCTCTCCGGGCGGAAAGCGGCAACTTTGTTTAGCGCAGTGAGAGGAAAATTGACGCTTTCCGCCCGGAGGTGAGAAAAATAGTATACAGCCCTTAGGAAGTAAAAAAGAAAACCTCAGATCGCATGTTTGTCGACCTCGGCTTCGCCTCGGCCAACAATTACATGTGATCTGAGGCTTTTCTTATTTTCCTTCCCAAAGGTTGTAATATACTATTCAATTATTGGCGTCCGTTTTTCATGACATATACCCACGCAGTCGAAAAAAATCTAGTGATGATTGCTTGATCTCATTTTAACTTGATTAAGTGGCGCTATGGTTTTTACGTGAGAGAAATGACAAAAGTTCTTTTGTTTTTGTACGTGTTTATTATACACAGTAAAAAATTTTGCGTCATTGCGTCAAAAAATTTGGTGTTAAATATTTAACACTTTTGTGTGTAAATTTAACATTTATTGTGTTAAATTAATACAAAAAGGGTTAAATTTACACACAAAAGTGCTAAATATTTAAAACCAAATTTTTTGACGCATTGACGCAAAATTTTTTACTGTGTAGTCAATTTTAATAAAAATTCATTAAAAAAAAAACTACTCAAACAAGGCTATTTATATGAAATAGGGTACCAGTTCATCGAATTTTTGAACTACTAAAAACAGCTCAGTCTTGATACGTCAATTTTTTAGGGAGTTATCGTGATTACATAAAAAATCAGCATTCAGACATCCAGACAAACACTAAATTTTTTTCGAAATGTTTTTTTTTTTTTCAAAGTAGCAACATAAAATGAGTTTTTGGAAACTATAAGATAAATTAATTAGCGTGTTTTCTCAATCTACGTCTATTCATATTATCGTATAAATGCAATGTGGTCATGATAGAGGCATTTGAAGATCACAAAATTGAATGGACCTTAACGTGTTGGGAGTAAAATATTACCTCAACGGCTTCACGCTATGAGGCGTGTAACTTTTAATATAATTACTTAAATAAAGTAAGAAATGCTTGTACAATTCAAACGCAAAACGTTTAGTTGACTTGAAAATTACTTAAGTTGGAAAAACTTTTGCTGCTGGTTAGAGTAGTTCCTTTTCTGTGTCGGAAATTTCATTACATAACATGTTTGACAAAACCATAAATTTAGTGTTTCCAGCAGATTTATGATTTATTCTTTTTTATTAAGAATTTATCTGAAGTAGGGATGTCTAAGTAATTTACAAGCATTTTACACACTCTGCGTCGTTGTATCATGAGTTGTTGATTTAACACGGTTGTAATAAAAACCCAAGTGACCTAGTCTGAAGCTTTGATGGCTAGTGTGCCTATATTTTTTTTATACTCATTTTTTTCCCTTACGTCTTAGTTCAACTCAGTCAAGGTGGCCACTCGATGACCACATCTGCGGTTATACCTCGACAAACCCCTCATTGTTAATATATATTCTGAAAAGCATACGAAAATACCCTTCGTTTAGCACTTCTTTTGACCTATACTCACGATAGATTTAAACCGTCACGGAGTGTTGCGTCCACCGCAACTGATTGCAATGCAAAAGATATATGTCTTTCTTCTTTCTATTTTTTTACTTTTCTCTAACCTATTTTCTCTCACATTGATTTTTAACTGAAGTGAGGGGACGTTTAATCTAAAATTGAATTTTGTTAAAAGTTTTGCCAGGTGATCATTTTATTCATAGATATCTAGTGAAAATAATATATGTATATTATTTTTATTATAAAATTTAAATAAAAGAATTAGTAAAACGGTTGACCCTACAGGCCACCCTTGCAACTTACCGCTCCGGAAATTTATCAATTATGATATTTTTAAGCTCTTATAGCTCAAAATCATGTTTTTACAGCTATTCAAGCTCCTAATAGAACTGTTCTACGCTTTTGTACGCTTCAAGCTTAAAAGTTTAGTTTGCATTCAGTAAATTCAGCGCAGTTGAGTGAGCTTTACGAAAATTCTCAGAAAGAAATTCAATCTGATAAAGAATTGAAAAATGATATAAAAAACCACTTTTTTTTTTCTATATTCAATATCTCACGAACCACTTAACCGATTTTGACGAAATTGGCGGCGTTTGACGCAGTTTGTTAACAACTAATTGTTAACTTATTACATCAAAGATAATCTAAGAAGAAATTTTAATAACGCTGAAGTTGACCGACATTAAAAATTTTTTTAGAATTTTGTAGCAATTAAATTATTAAAAAAAAAAAAATTAATTAAAAAGTTCCACATGTGAAAATTAATAAAAATTACGAGTGAAAATTTTAAGAAGCATGTTTTTATTATAATTGATTTGTTAAAAAGATTTTTAAAATTAAACGCTGACTGCTTACTTCAGTATTATAAATTTTAAAGTTATTTAAAAAAACACTTTTTTACTAATTTTTTGACAACGATATCTCTTAAACAAATCGACCAATTTTCATTTGGTTTAAGGCATAAGAGGCAAATTATTCAAGCACAAAAATATTATTCTTTACTTACTAAACGATCCAAGAAAATATTTTTAAATTATGTAACAAAATCACTTTCTTCGAAAATTTTCGACAACGACTTTTATTTTTGTTTTTTTATTTATTTTTTTTATTTATTTATTCAAGAATTTAGACCCTGAAGCTAAAGCTCCCTAAGGGCTTTGCAGTAGTACAAATAATCTTAACATTTATGTACTCCACAAGGGAGTACATTTCTCTTGAACAATAATAAACCAATTTTTAAATACAATAATTTTAACACAATAATTGATGTTATTTTTTTTGCGATACTGCTATTTATCGGTTCAGTTTGCATTCTATAATGCTGAAGTTAGCGGTCAATTTTAAAAATTCTTTTAACAAATCAATTACAATAAAAAAATGCTTCTAAAAATTTTCACTTGTAATTTTTATTAATTTTTACATGTGAAACTTTTTAATAAAATTTTTTTTTAATAATTGCCTTATTATAAAATTTTAAAACAATTTTTAATGTCTGCCAACTTTAGTGTCATTGCATTCTTATTATTTACAGATATTTTACTATGGTTTTATTTTTTATTATGGCTTTTGATTTTTCTTTATCAATCATTTTAAGATTTTTTGTCATTCATCTTTTTAAATTCAAATCAAAGAAAACGAATTCTGCCTCGTTTTTCGTCTTAATGACTGGACACAATCACTGGAGGCGCTAAAAATCGTGAACTCTTTTTTAACATTGGAGCCGTCGTCCCCTCTATCTTCTACTCTATGCTGAAAATCAGCAATTACGAATTCGATCTGACAAAGTTAGTTCATTTATCAATCCGTTAGGTGGCGTATCCAAGTGGAAGATTTCCCAATATATTATTAAATTATTTAATAATTAAATAATCGCTCGATAGCTTTTATTTATTAAAGTAAGTATAAATAAATTATATACTTCCATCACAAAAATATTATCCGGTACAAAAGAAAATGGAACAAAAAAATTAACGAAATTAACCTTGAAAACAAACAAACACCACTGCACTCATAATTGTCCACTAGAAGATGATGGTCATTTTTTTATGCTATTTTCTTAAAGTTAGTTTTTGTGTGTAAATAGAGAAATATTTACCATTATTAAACTTGATCTCAGCACGTTTTTAAATAAGATTATGATCTTATCTGTTGAATATAATTAATTTCAGTAGTATCATAAAATGTAATTTCAATAATACTGAAGTTAGCGGTCAGCTGTCAATTAAAAAAAATTTTTTTACAAATTAATTACAATAAAAAAATCCTTTTAAAAATTTTCACTTGTAATTTTTATGAATTTTCACATATGAAACTTTTTAATTAAATTTTTTTTTAATAATTTAATTGCTATCAAATTCCAAAAAAAATTTTAATATCTGTCAACTTCAGTGTTATTAATTTTATTCGTATAGATTTTATGCGTAAAGCATTATCAGCTATTAATATCTCATAAAAATTTAATTTTTTAGATAGAATTAAGCAGTATATCCATGCTTAAGCATGCATATATGTTTTTTTATTGATCATTTTTCTTTTCTTCAATAGTTTGTGACTTAGTTTTTATCATCGCAAGTTGTAAACTCAAGTTAAAAAACTCAAGAAATCATAACTTAAAAAACCGGGAGCTGCGGACCGATAGTGAAACACATTAGGAATCCCCACTTTACTTCTTTATGCTCCCACTTTGATAATTTTACTCATATTACAACAAATGCAACTCACCAAGCAAAAGACTAGCGTCGATGTATAACATTTCCAATTCGTCATACGTTAACAAACAATCTCTGTGACAATACAAGTTAGGTTGAAGCATAACTCATATAAAAGTGAAAAATTTTTTTAAATTATTTATTGAAACTACTCAACTATAATTAAGTAGCTAATTCCATTGAAATAATCCAATTATTTTTCATAAGGTAATCTTATATTTTAATTTCATACGTTGAAAAAAATTTGAAAACTTATAATTATTTCTATGAATATTTTAAATAAAAAAAACAATAACTGTTTCGATTATTATAAATTTATATTACCTTTTTAACTTCCTGCGATAATGATCAATAATTTTTTTAAATCAGAGTTATTGTTTTTACCCCGATTTTCAAAAATCCAGTTTTTATCAGATCTTCATCGAGTTTTGCGGTCCTAAGACGCTACTTCATCTATTTTCACAGTAGTGGTGGTATGGTTATGGGTGAAGTTGCAGGGATGGCCTGTAGGGTAACCGTATTACTAATTCTTTGTTCATATTATAAAATCTTATTCTTGATGCAAACAATTTCATGATTCATAATCTAAATATAATTGAATATTGTAAAATTTTTAACAAAACTTATTATAACAACAAAATTATATTGTAACTACAATTATAAGTGATATCTATTTATTTTTTATAGAATTGCGGTTCTGGAAGATTACTTGGTTCAAAAAATTAGGTCCATTATGAATGATAAACCAAAAGAAGAGACTAACTGGGAGAAGTCAATTGAAGAAAATCTTCAGCAAATGATTGATGACGGGGGGATTCCTATAAAATATGAATCAAAAAATGAAGAAATTGCAACCAAGAAAATAAATGTTGGAAATAAAATGATATCGATTGCACCACTGAAAGAAGTGATCAAAATTTATAATGAAGCATTAGCCCATGCACTACCTGGCTCAGAAGTATTAGCTCGTGCATTTGCTAACAGATCAGCAGTTTTAACAAACAGTGCAATGTATGAAGATTCATTGAAAGATATTGAGAGAGCATTAAAAATTGGATATCCAGATAATTTGAAGGCTAAGTTATATGCACGGAAAGCCAAAAATTTATTAGCTTTGAGCCAAAAAATGTGTCCTGAAGTTAATGAAGCAATAGCTCAAGCTAACATGTGGATTGAAAAAATGGATGACAGTAATAAAAAAAAAGTTTTAAGCAGTCTAGATCAACTACAGACACAATCGCTCAAGAAACCGGTAAAAAAATGGGATGACAACTTTTTTATGCCTAAAATTACTAATGAAAATCCAAAAATTTTAAGAGCGTCCTACGCTATAGATATACAGCAATCTGAAAAATTTGGCCGTCATATTGTGGCTACGAAAGATATTAAGGCAGGAGAAGCTGTTATGCTTCACAAAGCTTATTCAACAATACTATTTACAAAACATTGGCACACTTACTGCTGGAACTGCGTTAAGTTTACCTTTAGTTGTGTTCCATGCAACCATTGCACAAACGTCGTCTACTGCAATGAAAACTGTCGCGATGAAGCTTGGAAAGACCACCATGATATCGAATGCCAAGTTATACGTAGTCTTGTGGCTCATGATAAAAATAACATAGAAATGAACGTGGCAAGTCTGCGACTATTGATAAAAGCTATTAAAGAGTATGGAAATGTAGAAGCTTTATACAAAAAAGTCCAAGATCTTGAACAGATAGAAGGTAAATTTCATTTAATATATATACATAAAAATATTCATTATTTATTGTGATTGTTATTTTTTTTTCTTAGACGCAATTGACAGAAGCCTAACTGGAGGAATATTTGATGATAGCAAGTATGCTAGTATATATGCATTGTTACGAAAAGATTTATACTCAATGGAATTAAAACTTTTTACCAGAAAATCTGTTGAAACACTCTATATGTTAGCGGCGACAACGAAAATATTTGGTAAAAAAATTAATAAGATGAGCGAGTTAAAAAACATTGAATATGCTATTTTTATTGCGAAATTACTCATTCATCATATAGCAATCACTAGCACTAATTCTATTACGGTATTTTTCATTTATACTTATAAAAACTTGAAAGGTTTAGAAATAGAGATGTTTTATAAATTTTTTTTTCTATTTGTTATTTTAAACTAGCTATTGCAAACTTTTCAATTTTCTAATAATAGAAGAAATAATTGTAGATTTAATATTATCCAAAATTATTTCAGATGATGCCAAATGACGACAAAGGTAATGTGATAAGACCCTGTGGAGTTTTATTGCCACTTTTAAGTTTATTCAATCATAGTTGTGATTGCAATGCTTATCAATATGCTTCTGGAAATATCAGTGCTGCTGTTACTCTTCAACCAATAAAAAAGGGAGAGCAAATATGCATTAGTTATGGAATGTATTACCGTGACGCGCCAACTGAAGTTAGGCGACAATCCCTGAAGTTAAAACATAAATTCTGGTGTGAATGCATGCCTTGTAATAAAAATTGGAATCCGAATTATAGGCCACCGTCTTGTTTGGTAAATTTTAAACTAATTTATTATATTTAATTATTTTTAAAACTTGAAAATATTGACCTAGAGAAATCTAGGACCTTTAAAGAAAAAAAGCTTCTATTGGAAATGTAAGAAACATGAATTTATATTTGACAGATGCAAAATGGAGCCCGTAAAAATATGCATAAACTAATTCAGATGATACAGAAGTATGACAAGTTTCCACCGATAGTAAAATCTTATCAAATATCTACCAGGGACAAATCTCCAACTGATATTTTGAGAACAATTACTGAAATTACAGATTTACTCAATGGTTACGGTAAACACGTCAATTATCCATGCGCTGAAATCGAACACGCAAAGAATTTATTGCTGAATATTTTTCATTGGGTCTCTGGATATTAATTAAGTTTTTTAATCTCTAAGTCATTCAAAATCGAGCAAGAGGTTCAAAAGTTATAGTCATTTAAAAATTTTTAAATAATCGTTTTTTTTTATATAATTTTTGAACTCAACCAATAGGAAGTTTCTCGAGCGTTTCAAGCTCAAAAAAAAAAAAAACAAAAAAGCGGAAAGTCTTGGGGATGGCCTATCGGTCAGCCGTTTATCAGTTATTTTAAAAATTGTTTATGAATAGTGAATCTAAATGATAAAATTATAAAAATTTATCTTGACCATGTCAAATTTTTTCTTCAATTGTTTTCAAGATTTTCATAATTTTTAAAAACTGAAAACAGTGTCATGGATAAACTTTTAGATTCATCGATTTTTTATGCATTACTCTTTTTGATTTTTTTTATAAAATGTAAAAAATATTTTCTTCAACAAGGATGTAGTGATATTAATGAAAAAATTTTAAGCCTTCTAGCTAAATAAAAAAAAAAAGCCGCTTTTTTTTTTTAATTTTATGAACATTTTTTTTCTCACTACTTTTATGATTGCACGGTAAAAATAATTCACAAAAATTTTCGCCAAATAGTCATAATTTTTTTTTTTTTTTTTTATATGTAAAACGTTCATGAGACCATTCAAAAAGCCTCCCTTTGTAACGAACTCTCCTACTGTATATATTGTTGAGTAGTCTTTGTGAGCACTAATATTTGATTCCGTCAATCACTGGAAAAAACTACATGTAAACTGCATGACACCGCTCCATATGTGTTAAATTATCTATTCCATATTCTGTTTAATTTTAACGTTATTATACGTGTTCTCAGAAACACATAATTCGAAGGTAAATATTTACAATCTAATTTAAATAAATAGAAACAAATAAACATACTATTTGAAATTTTATCATTTTCTGACAGAAAATCAATTTTTATATTGTTTACTGCCCTTTCAATATTTTTATCTACTTTGACTCCATAGGGGACTACATTATAACATTTTTTAAAAAATGTGAGTGAAAAGGGAAAATAAGTGACAGATTATAAAAAAATACGGTATTTCACAGGACACACTCATCAGTTTATTTACTATAAAAAAAAAGTTTTAGATGCTATATTTGTGTTATTTTAACTTTAGATGACACTGGGTCATTTTTATGATTTATTTTAACTTTCACAGTTTTTTATTTTTGTAATGATTGATACAAAATAAGGAAAAAAACTAAACTTCCCTTCAACATTTGAAAACTGAGGAAAAGATCGATTGGAAACAACTCAGCGTACAAAAACTAATGTTTTGACGTATAAATTTCATAAATTTGGAAATACTATGTAATAAAATGAATTAATCCTGTCAATTGACTACTTTCACATTTTTATAAATGATTTTTTAACAGTCTTGGTAAGGTCTATTAATTCTTACCACAAATATGTGTAAATGCGATACTCTATTGTCAGGTTTAGATTTTCACAAAAAGAGAAAAAGATTCCGATGAAATACGTTACACAAAATTTTTTTTTCATTGTGAATTAATGATGCTCGAGTCTCAGCGATGAGACGTTTCGGTTGAATTTTGAACTTTTCCATTTAAAATATTTTGCGAGAAAACTCAACGTTTACAAAAAAAAAGAATGAAAGTATTTTTATGATGTATCAAGAAACCATTAATCATAATTTCCATCTTTTCTGATAAAACATTTGAATTAAATTATAAAAGTTTAAGAAAAAAAATTTAACGCTTTTCAGAAAATATCGAAAAATGTATTTAATGATCATTGAAATCACTTATAGATATGGGAAAGAGCGTGATGTCTTGTATAAAATCGAACTCGGAAGATCACAACAGATATACGAAAATCTTTGTCCAAGTAAGTATAATTTTTTTAAATATTTGAATTCACTGCTGGAAAAGTATTATTGCACTGATAGAAAGGTGAGCTTCACTCAAGAGAAAAAATTTTATGAAAAGAAAAACAATAAATTTCTTTAGTCAAGAAAAAAAAATTTCAAGTTAGGATAAAATTCCTCGATTTTAAAAAAATTTCTTGGCTCAAGAATTTTTTCTCTCGTCTCAAAAAATTTATTGTTGACCTTGTAGTAGTTTTGGTTCAATAATTTTAATCTTGAATCAAGCAACAAAAAAACAACTTCATTCTTTCCCAGTTAAAAAAATCCTCAGAAAACGGTAAAAATTAAGGCGTTTGGATGTATCGCCCCCTTAACTCAGTAAACTATATAAATATCAAAAGGTTCTCGAAACATAAAATTTGATTTTTCTATCGAGCACTTATTATTTTTTCTTAAAATTTATTGCAAAACAAAACAATTTAGACAACAAATTTTTCTTCGATTTTCTATGGCTTAAAATAAACAGAACCCCAACCTCGGACTTTTTCCAATCCAACAAAATTATTAAATTCAATGGTTGGATTGCATTTTTATTGCTTATGTTATTGAATAAACAGAGAAAAATAATATAATAATTATTTCGTTTGTAATTAAAGGGGAAAGGTCACTGCACAGAAAGAAAAAAAAGTTTTGAGTCAAGCGTAAATTTTCTTAAATCAAGAAAATCTTAAGGAAGACTGAAAATTTCTTGAATGAAGTTAAAATTTCTTGAATGAACTTAAATTTTTTTAAGCCAAGAAAATTTCTTCTTGCTCCAAAATAATTTCAGTCTTCCTTATAATTTTTTTGGTTCAAGAAATTTTTTTTTTCTGTGTGTGATAACCGAAAAAGTGAGTGACTTTTGAAATTTTTTTTAATCGGCAAAATAAAAGAATATCGGGCCCATTTTTTATTTATTTGATTAAGTGTATATCCAATAATACTTACATACATTTTTATAACAAAATATTAAATAGTCGTAAAGACACAAGCGTTGTCGTAGAGCCCGAAAAAAAGCTCTCTCCGTGGTTGCAACGATTTCTCAAAAATGGGTTATCTAAAAAAAAAAAAAGTCCAAGTTCACTATAATCTGTATGAATGTATTTAACGTAGCAAATAGCTGATTTTTTTTAGTATTTGCAAAATGGCGATCGATTTAAAATTTTTTAATTTCTTCGACCGCTTTTTTCTTTGTTTTTAATCAGTAAAGCTTTAATTGTTTTATCAAAAGTCATTAAAGAACAGAAATTAAAACTGTCAACATTAAAAAGTATAAAAAAAGACCCAATCATTTGAAAAATCTAGAAAATTTTTTAATCTCTACCGTGAAGTGAATGTACTTTCCTCATGACTTTTATGAGTTTAAGCTGCATAAGATTTAGTAGAGAGTTTAGTCATGACAACGATACAACAACTGTTGCTACAATGAAGCAGTGGAAACGAAAGGATAAGGAAAAAAATTAAACTCAGATAAACCTGAATGTCGCGACGTCTTGACATAAACATGTCGTGACGCTCCATGGAGAATTATTAGGCGAGAATGCAATCGTTACAAATGTTTTCTTTTAATACTCAGCATCAGTAAGAACTTATAATATTTAAAATTTATTAATAATAATGCTTACAGAAAGAGATATACTTTTTTACGGCATGAGATAAGAGAATATAACGTATAAAATTGTATAATACATAATTACAAAAAAAATATGGAATAAATAGAAGCAAATACATTCGAAAATTACAATAAGTATTTATACTACAAATAGTTCAGGCCTTGTATGAATCTCTAATAGACATTTATGCACGCAATTTTAAGTAGTCAACCTAATTTGCAACAGAGTTTAGATATTTGAGATTTATTACATTCATTCAATCGCAGTCCAAACATCCAGTAACTATCATTCAGTCGAGAAAAGGATGAAAATATTTTTTACGCTGCACTATGTATACTGGACAGTAATACAGAATTTATAATACTGTTGATTCATTTTAAAAAAAATAATTTTGAACTAAGAAAACCATTTTAAAAAATTTGATTATCTCAAATCAAGCAGAAAAATTTTTGAATCAAAAGACTTTTGATTTTATTAAATTTTACTTGTTTTAATCCCCAACTTTTCTGTTTAATTCAAAACAATGAAAATCTTCATCATAATTTTTTAGATAAACGTTTTTTTCTTAAATTAACTTTAATTTTAAGTACTAGGAAAATACACTGTAAAAAATTTTGGTGTAAAAAAGCCTCGAGAACATTACATAGTATGAAATTTTAATCCATGTACTTTTAACACGGTGTAATTCATTGAGTTACACTATTCGCGTGTTATTTACTCTAAGCGCCTCTGTAATATCCGTGCAAACTGATGAGCTAAATTTAATTATTTAAATAAATAAGAAATAAATTAAATTAAAATAAAATAAAGACAAAAAAAATGTTTTTTCATATTGACAAATTCAAATTTTGAAAAAAATTTGTTATGAAAAAAGCTTATTGTTCGAAATAGAATTTTTATTTTTAATTCATTTTATTTAATCCATTTCTTGGTTATTTATTCACTCTTTACCACAGTAATGCAGATCCACTTATGTTGAATAAAATGTAATGGTGTAAAAAATGGATCACACTGTGTTAAAAGTAAACGGATTAGAATTTCACACCGTGTAGTGTTCTCGAGGTCCATTTTTACACCACAATTTTTTACAGTGTAGATTTTCAAATCAGTCTATTTATTTATTTTATTTTATTTATTCTTATTTATTTATGTGGTAAAGAATTCTATCGAGTTGTAAAAACACCTGTGTATAGAACCAGTACAAAAAATAACAGTTTATAATACAATATGACTTTTTTACAAAATTTGTGTCGATAATACAATGGAAAGAGATAATAAGTACAAAAAGCAATAAATTTTTAGAGAAAGAAATACAAAATTATAAACAATTATCAGAAAAAGAAATATCCAATCAAATACTCGCCTTTTCCATTATGTTTTTTAAACATATTAACCATTAAGGTATCTTATCCGGTAACTTAACTTTTTTTTTTAACAATTTTTTATTACAATCTATAGTTTTCAAATCAGTAGGGGGTTTGTTATAATATTTAATTGCTACATAATAAGCATTCTGTGTACTGATAGTTTTATTAATTTTTGGAAGTATTAGCAACTTAGATCTTGATTTGTAAGTTTTTCAGAGTACAGGCTTTTACATTCTTGATTGTAGTAAGTTTTTCAATTATTTTATATTGAAGAGATGTGACAGGTTTTATATTGAAGAGATTTGCTAAGTTAAAAATTATTTTCCGAAAACATTTTTTTAATAAATATATTTTGAAGAATATTTCAAAATCTGCTTGACTGATGACGAGAATATTTTCAGTATTTTTAAATTTAGCTAAATTTTTTCAAACGTACCAAACAATGCCGGACTCAAATGGTCATTAAATTCAGAAGATATTCAAAAATTAAAAAAATTTACACTCAACATTCCGGAAATTATTTGAACGCTTTCTGAAATTTTGAATTTTTGAAATTCCCAAAAAATTCGGTTAAAAAAAATTAATTTAAAAATTTTTAAAGCTTATCAGTCGCTTATGAGGAATGTTTAAATAAATTTCAAAGATATATTTTTGAATAATATGACAATAAAATATAATCATATCGAATATGTATTAACGAAAAATTTTAATTGAGCGCCCTATCACTAATTGAACGTGAAGAATTACATGATGATAGTTTGTCGATTTTTAACGTAAGAATCAGTAGATAAATTTCGCATTTACTGGTTTGATTCTCATTATCATAAAATTTTTACTGTATAGACGTAAAAGAACTACTGTCAATGATTAATCAATTCAAATCAAATATGTAATCAAGAAATAAAACTTATCTGATCATTTATCATATTTTTTTACGTAATTATACAGTTCAAATAAAAATTGACTACTATATTGAAATAGATAATTACAGATAATTAGATGATTTAGAAAATCCATTGTTTACTAAATAATAAGTATTACGCCCAGATAAAAATAAAGTTACCAATGAGTGATCTACCAAAGGGTGGAGCTTGATAATCTCCACCTACTCTTAGATCGGTCTATTTATCTCATAAAGCTGCAAAAAAAAAGTTTTGAAAATGAAGATGAAGAAACGAAGAAGAAGAAGAAAAGAGACATATGAATAAAAGAAGAGATAGAAAATGTGGAACCTTTAAGTACGTCTTAACTCAGCAAGTCAGTTGGCATCTTGCCTCCCTATACACACGGCTCGCATCAAATAATTTACGAAGATTAATTTCTCGTTTACTCTTCATCAACTTGTATCAATTTATACTACTGTACTATATTTTCATTTTAATTTTCACATTCATTTAGGTAGTGTTACATTTAATTGATAATTTAAATGATTCGATTAGTAGTGAAGAACAAATTATGTATGTACATATATAAAATACGACACATTGACGGATAAATAATTTAATTTAGGTCGTTTTGAAGAACCGTCTGTATAGGCATATTATATAGTACTTACATTATTATTAGGTATATATGTGTTTGCATGTCTTGACGAATTATTTGCGTTTGCATAATTAATGGATAATTTCGTTGCGAGCACGAAATACAATTGTGGTTTTACATAAGAAAAAAAAGCTCTGATAACAGACTATCTTATAAAAGGTGGCAATGTGAAACAGTAGGCTAGTAAACGTGTCAAACACAGTCTATTTTTTAATGGCTTACTTACTTATAAGTTAATATTTATGAATATATATATATACATATATATATATTTCAAATTCAAATACATAAATTATCCAATAATTAAATTCACTGATTAATCATACGTTAATTAATAATAACAAAAATATACTGTAAATAATATATTTTATAAAATAAATTTATATAAGTGATTAGTGACATTAAATTAAATGTAAAGATAAACAGAAGGAAGGAGAATGTTACATCCTGATAATGATAATACACCAAATGATTCAATGATTATTTCACAAGTGGCCAACTCTCATGTCCCTCAGGATTTTACTGTTTCAAGACTCTTGTCAACCTCTAATCATCATTTAGGTAAGTATTTTATTGCTAAATATCATCTTTTGTTATTTTCATTAATACTAGCTACTAAAGTTTTAGTTTTTCAAGTGCTATGATGTCTTATTGATTATGTTTTTTTTTTTATTTTGATCACTATTTATCGGTACATTTGATTTACAAAAAATTGTCTTTATATATGACACTGAAGTTAGCAGACGTCTGAAAAATTTTGATTTTTTTTATTAATTAAATTACAACTAAAAAGATATTTATAAAAAATTACACTTATAGTTTTTCAAGTTTTTTACATGTGAAATTATTTAATTGAAATTTTTTCAATAAAAAATTTCCAAAAATTTTGAAATATCGGCTAACTTCATTTTCATCTTTATATTTCATTTATTTAATGAGATTATTTTTATATTATTGTGAGAAGCCGGATAAAATTAAAAAAGTATTTTTTTTCATTTCACTTTACCCGAAAAAAAATGTTCTCATAAAATGTCATATTATATCTGTAAAATTTTGTAAAAAAAATTCGCTCCCGAGTTGATAAATTTTGAATTTATTTTCAAAACACTGTTGAATAATTTAAATAAATTGTATTTCACTCAAGTAACATAATATTTATTAAATATCATGAACACATTTGACAAATGATTCATTTAGTTAGAGACGCCAAAGCATTTGATTTAATCGTAATGATGCATTTCAAGAACGTCATGCTGTTTAAATCATACCGCTTTGATGATTGCCCAAGTACAGTAGATTCATTCAAGAATTACGCGTCTGTCCTTTACTGGTAGGTTGCCTGTATCGCGATACAACACCAGATCGAGAATCGAGATCCTTTTTGCACTCGACTTCCCCCAGTTAGCGCGTTGAGTGTTCTCGCCTCTCTTAGCTTATTGCTCTTTCTCTCTTTTAATTTGCATATATATAAACATATTCATCAGCCACAAGTTAAGTGTATAAAAGTACGTACCTTTTTCTTTGCCCTCGGATCATATATTCCTTGAATTATTTTCAAAATTTACTGTCCAATAATTTGATGGTAGATCGACCCAATCATAACTGCAAAAGAGAAATAAAATTATGAATCGATAATGTAAGAATAATAATATTATTGTTAATTATTTAGACTGCCATGAGGGAGCTTCCAGTGGAGGTAGAAGACCTAGAAGAAGCAGAACAACGTTTTCAGCGCAACAACTTGCTGCTCTTGAAAGAGTTTTTGAGAGAACACATTATCCTGATGCTTTTGTAAGAGAAGAACTTGCGACGAGAGTATCTTTATCTGAAGCCAGAGTACAGGTAATGTAACAAGAAAAAAATAAAAGAAAAAAAATTAAAGATAGTATTGTAATACGAATGGTCTTTAGAATTAAAATTCTGTTTTAATAACATTATATATTAATATTAATTCGTTAATACAGCTGGATTACCGATACGGTGTAGCTGTGAAAGCAAGCATAATAAAAAATAATAATAACCGGAGCTATTTTTAAAATAATTACTTTTTTATTTCAACGTTTTTTCATGATTAAAATGTCAATGTTAAATTTAGTAGTTTATAAATGGTAAACCGCTATCTTCAATTTTACGTAAAAATTTTTATATCTCGAAAATTATTGTTTAAATTATTTTTAATGTACATAAAAAAAAAATTTTAAATCAATGATAACAATCATTTATTTAAGTTTTGAATAAATTAATTCTACTAATTAGTAAAACTGTTATTAAAATATTCATGAGATTGTTAAATTTCAAACCATTCGTCGCTTTAGACATAGAAATTATATAGATCTCTTAAATTCAGTCAAAGTTTTGTTTCAGATAGTAAATTTCTTAATCGTCAAAAAAAAGCTTTGATTTTTTCTGCAATTATTATTGTACCGCATGGAGTGGGTCGATTTTTCTTTCTATTTTTTTTTTATTTATTCAAAAAAGAAATTTTTCGATTCTTTAATATTATTATTATTTTTTTTTTTTTAAGATCTTTGTTTATACAGTGAAATCAAATTTAATTAATGATTTTATCGTATTTCATTCTTAATTTATAGTATAAAGTTGTAATTAATGTCAATTGTATCGATACTCATTTATTGTGTTATTCATTTCGAAAGAATAAGTCAAATTTCTAAAAGTCTTAAAATAATCTTTGAAAAGAAAGGTATTGATCATTGTCTTGTGACTTCGTTGAAAATTATGCATTCGTAAAACAAAATGCAACACATGGTTTTCACTGGAATAATAATTTTCTAAAACCTTTGTCAACATGTATTATAGCATGAGGATGATTTTAACATACCCGCCGAATGTAATTTTTTCGCGACTGCCCATGGAGAAGGTCTGTGTGACAGAGTGTGTGGCACCAAATAAATTTCCCAATGCAACGATTCGCTTTTCGTTAAAGAAGAATTATCATAACACTGTAAATGATTTGAACGACATTTTCGGAAACAAAACCAATTACGAGAACTCAGCAACTATTCAGTGTAATGCCAGATACAGATAGTTGTCTTTATGTTCGATATTCTTATAATTCAAATGAATACAAAACATGCAACTTATTGAAGTTGAATTATTATTAATAACAGCGGCACACAAAAATAAGTGGCTTATATATAACATTTGACTAGACCTATCTAGAGTAATGTATATCGATGTGCTGAATCCGAATTTTTTAACGATTCGGTTCGTAATCCTCCAAAATTTTAAGTATATTGCTAAAAACTGTCAAAAATCGCAAAAAATGCAGTTATGTAAGCGAAAAAATTTTTTTCGATCTTAATTAAGTATGTTCCTTATGTATATTAATGCGCTGAATCCGAATATGAAAATTATTTAGCTCGAAAATCGTATAGACGACAATGAAGAACAAAGAAAACGATTTCATCAAAACATAATTGAAACGGAGAATTGGTATCAAGGAAATTGGAATGTTAACATGCGAGCAAATTTTTGATGGACGTTAAAAAGAGAAATACCAATAGAAAATAGGAAACAAAAAAGGAACCCACTGTATAGATCATTTGAAAAAAAAATTAGGAAAACGGTTGACCCGAAAGGCCATCCCTGCAACTTCCTGCTAATTTCATACTTTAGCGCTCAAAATTTCACTAATTACGTTTTTGAGCTCTTCAACCTCAAAAATAGAATTTTCGTGTAACTATGAGCTCTCCGAGCTCACAAGTCTGATAGAGGTTTAATAAAACATTATTTTTTTAATTTTAAAACCGCAAAAACTTTTGAATGAATGAACTGATTTTCACCCGGTTGGCGGCATTCAACGCGGTTTTTTAAGCTTCATAAAGAATCTTTAAGTTTAAATTGATCGAACTGGCAATTTCGGAGTTATTTCAAAAAAAAACTTTTTTCGGTTTTCTTTCGACAATGATAACTCACGAACAAATCGTCTGATTTTCACGCGGTTGGCAGCATTCGACGCAGTTTTTCAAATTCTATGATATACTTTTGTAATCAAATTGATAAGACATGAAATTTCGGTGAAAGTTGAAAAAAACACTTTTTTTTAGATTTTTCAGAATCTACCGATCCGGATCGGTCCAAATTGTATTCAAAATCTGAGTTCAGTCAAGTTCTTTCGAATGGCGTCAACCGCGATGAAATCGGTCAAGCCGTTCAAAAGTTGTGAGAGGTTTACATGCATCGCCCCCTCTCACACACACACACACACACACACACACACATCGCGGGAATAGTCAGAAAAGCTTCCTAGGACCTCGAAATGTCGAGATCTGATGAAAACTCGATTTTCGAAAAACGGGGTAAAACCAATAACTTCCCGATTTTTGATAATTTTTAATTTTCTTAGCTGGAAGTTAAAAAAAGAATTTGATACAAGTGAAGAACAGTATAAAATCAAGAGAGGTGGTTTTTTTATCGTTTTAATTACAATTTATGAGTAAAATAATTTGAAAGAAAGTATGGTTAGATAATTGCTGTAAGCATGAATGCATTTTTTTTGCAATTTTTGGCAGTTTTTTACAATATACTCAAAATTTTGGGGTGTACGAGCCTAACCGACCAAAAATCGGATTCAGCGCATCGAATCACATAAACCTTGGTAGGTTTAGTCAAATGTATAAGCTACTATTTTTTCGTGTGCTGGTGTAATTAATTATAAGTTTAGACTATAAATTAAGAATAAAATTCAGAAAATTTAAAATTTCATCAAAATTGGCTTCTAAAATGTTTTTTGTATTTTTTTCTGAAAAGTACATTTAAAAAACAAAAAATATAAAAAAAAAAACGTCTCGACAGGTCAATTTTTGAAAAATTGACGGCTATAGAAAAAACTCTGGAAATCGGTTAATCGCGCAGGCCATCCCTACAACTTCCCGCTAAATTTGGATTTGAAGTGCCTTAAAATGTGTTTTTTGTTTAATATTTGAGCTTTTCGAGCCCAAAGCACCGTTTTCACATTTTGAGCTCGAAGAGCTTATTTGTAGGAGAACATGTGGGATATGACGACCTCTCGCATAGTCAAAGACTACAATGACGGCCCATGAAAGACTAGAACGTTTTGTTGTTATCAAATCGAAATTAATTTGTTAAGTTGTTTACAATCGAATAATTCGTATTGGAAGGTTATTATTTAATATGAATAACTGGTGTAAATTTACTTTATCAAAGATTAGGTTTAGTACAATATACTTATTGGCCGGTGAGTGGCTATCAACGACTATAGAGCTGTTAATTGTTACCCATACAAAGAGAATATATATCAAGGAATAAATGCGACACACTTACATATACGCGCGAAATTAAACGTTAGTGACTTATACATATGTAATACGTTGCACTCCGCAAACTTCGGGTGACATTCATCGGTGATGATTTAAACCTTAGTACAAGAAAGGGAGCGCAAAATGGGGTACCTTAAAAATTTAGTAAAGAAATTTTATTTTCCGAAAAACTTTTAAAATATTGAAATTTAATATAGATATAAATACCTTTCTCACCTCCAAAATTTTCAGAAACAACATTGTTTTAAATGAGAGAAAAAGAATTTTTTTTTCATAACATGTTATTTACATAATGAGAAGTAGATTTTAACTTCAACTTGCACTTAAAAAAAAATTCCTCAGATCTAAAATACTAATAATTTTTTTAACAAGAACTTATGTAAGGATTATTTATAGTAATAAAAAATTAGCTTGACACAAGAAAAAAATCTCGAACCTAAAAAAATTTTTGGAGAAATTGATTGCCTTGTATAAAAGAAAAATTTTGTTTGGATCAAAAAATTTGTTGGTTCTAGAAGCAATTTTTGCTTGACCCAAGACAATGAGTTTCTGAAAAACACTTATCTAAGTATAAAATTTTTCTCCTGAGTCGACTAAACTTTTTTATCAGTGTAGTAGAACAATTCGGTCCAATCGAGTCTAGTTATGAGTCCTATGAGTGTCTCTTTCATATTAACGCGAGTCTGATTGAAAAAATAGAACTCATAATAAGACTTAACTGTATATTCAAACTGAATTCCTTTTCATCTGAAAAACGTTTTATTCTACATCCGATTAAAAATAAGTATATCCGAAAAAAATATTATTTTGATTCCAAAGAATATTTTTCAAAACCAAAACAATTTAGGATGTAATAATTCTTTAATCATAATTTTTTTCGTATCAAAAAAATTTTTGTTTTCTCTTGAATAATTTCTATCATGACAAATATTTTCTTGAAGCAAGGATAATATTTCAACTAGAAGTTCTATATTTTTCTTGTTATTTTTGAAATAAATTTGAATTCTTCTTTGTAATTTATTGATTTAAACTATAAAATTTCTTTTCAAAAACCTCCGTCGGATGCTGAATACCTCATTCAGAAAAATCTGGAAATCGGTTGACCGCGCAGGCCAACCCTACAACTTCCCGCTAAGTTTGAATTAATTTTGGATTAATATTTAAGCTCTTCAAACTCAAAATATATTTATTGAACAGCTGTCACTTTTGAATGCGTCGTTCGATTTTCTTTTTTAAAAAAGCATTCGACGCAGTTTTTTAAGCACAATAAGAAAATGTATTGGTTAATATTGATTGGTTGAGAAATCTCGAAGATATTTTTAAAAAATACCGAAAAACACAATTCGTGAATTTTTAAATAACTATAACTTTTGAATGCGTTGTTCGATTTTCATTTTTAAAAATTCATTCGACGCAGTTTTTTAAACACAAAAAATCTATACGTGGTTTTATTATGATTTTTCAGCACGCTTTAAAGTTATTTCAAAAATACAAAAATTCAAATTTTTTTTTTGGTTTTTTTTTTTTTTTATTTCTTCGGAATGA
This sequence comes from Cotesia vestalis, assembly GCA_000956155.1. Lineage (NCBI taxonomy): Eukaryota > Metazoa > Arthropoda > Insecta > Hymenoptera > Braconidae > Cotesia > Cotesia vestalis. The sequence continues at coordinate 63,174 of JZSA01000551.1, read as the reverse complement.
CTCGATGGATTAACTCTCAAATCTAATCAGATCTAAGTTTTGATAAACCCTTTCGAATGACGTATTGTAAAATTCAATTGGTTGATTTGTTTTCGAGAAACCGTACGACAAAAATTTATTTACACACACACACACGCGGCCGGACACCTCGGCGGCAATAGTCATAATGGCTTCCTGGGACCTCAAAACGTGGAGATCCAATGAAAACTCAACTTTTGAAAATCGAACCGAAATCAATAACTTCCCTTTAGTGGAAAATTTTCAATTTTCTTAGCAGGAAGTTAAAAAACTTTTATCTGAACAAAAAAAAAGTTAAAAATTATCAATTCATCAGAAAAAAAATAATTATTATTATTATTATAGTATCTGGGACCAAAGCCCATTGTCTTTTATTACCGGGGTACTCTAGTCTAGAACGTGAAAACGATTAAAAGATTTTGATCGAATAATTTTATTGAATTGATATACTTCAATTGATTCTTCAAATCGCTGACTTAAAACGCGTTTTTCTCGAAACTACTTTTTCCGAAAATTACTTACTCAAATTTTAGAGATAAACCTATACAACTATTTCTAAGTACTTTCTTGACACAAAAAAGTATCATGAATAAAAAAAAAAATACTTTTTATTCTTTCAGTGCAAGATATTAAAATAATTTTTAACTTTCAAATAATTCAATATTTCAATATAAAGAAGAAATTTATTTTAGTAAGCTTGAAGAGTTAAAGCATGATAATAAGTTTATTAAACTCGAAAGTAGCAGAAAACTACAGAAACAGTTAACAGAATTGACCGTTCTGCAGATTTTACTTAATCTGATAAAAGCCGATGAAAGTATCATAGTGCAAGTCACAACATCAAATGTCACATTACCTGATACACAGTAAAAAATTTTACGTCATTGCGTCAAAAAATTTTGTATTAAATATTTTACACTTTTATGTGTAAATTTAACATTTATTGTGTTCAATTGACACAAAAAAATGTTAAATATTTAACATAAAAATCTTTAACACAAAATTTTTTGACGCATTGACGCACAATTTTTTACTGTGTATAAATCAACACAACTTACAAGTTTTTGTGATTTATAATAAAAATAACAGAATATAGAATTTGTTTTTAAATTTTTTACATGCAAACATCGACATTACATCTTTCCATAATTTCGGTGCTACTAACATATCTGTACTCTATTTTATTATCAAGAATTATTGAATCACATTCAAACCAAATTAAATATATAACGTGAATGTTTAAAAAAAATAGTGAAAATATTACGTTTCACAACCTACGTAAAAATTATTCTAAACAATAAGAAATAAAAGCGACGCACAACGAAAAACATTAATCATGAAGACAGAGTAGTCAAAACATTTTTGTAAACAGAAGGCAATTTGTCAAATAGTTTAAAAATCCGTGAAAAAATTCCGGAATTTTGGCAAATAAAACAAAAAAAAATAAATAGCATGTCCAAAAAAGTTTTGGAACGCGCATACGATGTAAGGTTTGAAATTCGGAAATCTTTTACGCTTATGCGTGACATGAACGGTGTCATGTTTTGTCGTAAGCTAGATGTGGAAGATTCAGAGGTCGCGGATAGCTAAGCAGAAAATCAGAGGAGACAGGTTGTCAGGCAAGCAGCTATGATTAGCTCGCCGGCAACTCCAGAAAGCACATGCGTTCAATAGCGTGTCGAGTCCAGCACGTGTGCGGCTGCCCTTCTTCCTTTGACTCATCATACTATCTCTTACTTCTATAATATTATATCTTCACCTCTCTCTCTTTCTTCTATTTGATTTTTGCTACAGCTTCGCCTTCTTCTTCATCTTCCTCTACTTGTTCTCGTTCTTTAGTCACAAATGCCATCTCACCGTTACATAAACGTCTCTAAGTTCTATCCGACTGCCAGGAGCCGTCACGCTGTCCCGTCTTCCGTTCGTATCCATTTCTTCTTCCTTTCTTTTGGAAAAAAAATTCCTTACAAATAGTTATTTCTTTACCATCAACTGAGTTATTTATTGTGTAATTGATTATTTATTTTAATAAATACCAATTTTGTTTATGACATGTTTAATTAAGATAATCGAGAATTATTTGGCAGCATTACGTATTTTTCATTTATTTTATTTTTTAGCCATATATAACAGTTTATAAAAGTATGTTAGTATATCATATTTTATTAGCTCATTTAAAAAATCAACTTTATTAAATAGTATCCGTGCAAAAAAATCTCTGATTCAAAATGAATTTCAGATTGAAATCCATATTATTTTGACACAAATATGAATTAGTTTTGAAATCAATCCAAATTTGAAATTTATTTCTAAATAGAAATTAGCACTCATGTAGAAATTTCGATTCTGCTTTAGAATTTTAATAAAGACTTGAGAATATTTTATAGATAAAATTTATCCTAAATATTTTCAAGTCTTTATTAATATTCTAAAGCAGGATAGAAATTTCTACAGGCGTGCTAATTTCTATTTACAAATCAATTTCGAATTTGGATTGATCTCAAAACTAATTCATATTTGTGTCAAAATATGAATTTCAATCTTAAATTCATTTTTCTCCCCTCCGGATCAAAAGCGTTAATTTCCTTCCCGCTGCGCTAAACGAAAATGCCGCTTTCCGCCTCCGTTGAGGAGAAAAATAGTATACAGTCCTTGGAAAGTAAAAAAAAAAACCTCAGATCACATGTTTGTCGACTTCGGTTTCGCCTCGGCCAACAATTACATGTGATCTGAGACATTTCTAACTTTTCCATCCTAGGGCTGAATACTATTTATTTATCCTCTTCACGAAAAGCAGCAACTTCATTTAGCGCAGCGGACCGAAAGTTGCCACTTTTCGCCCGGAGGTCAAAAAAAACTTAAAAAGATCGCTCAAGATTTTCAAAAGTTTCCGAAAAGTATATAATGTTGAATTTTTCTTCTTATCTTATCATTTACGTTTAATTACAATTTTTACTTTATAAATTTTACATAAAAATTTTTTTAACTTCTAAAGCATGTAATGCAGCTTAGAAATTTTTAAATAACCAGTAAGATTTTTTAAAAACGCATTAAAAGAATATAAATGAAGCTTGAAACATTTTTAACAGACGGAATGAGCATTATTACTACAGCATTTTAACTAACAAATATCTATTCGACATCCCAAAACAAGATAACTATTTCATAATCTTCAATTTTTGGGATTTTTAAAAATTTTTACAAGATATTGCGTTCTGATCACTCGAAAGCGATTAATATACAGTTTTTGAAAATTATAAAATATTTTAAGCAACATTAAGAACTCAAATATCAGCATATAGTTTTCAATCATAAGAAATTAGCATATTTTTACAGGAGACTTGATAGAAAAAATATTCCTATTTCGCGACTCTCTACACTGATAGAAAAATTAATTTAAATCAATAAAAAAATTTTTATCTCAGAAAATCAATTTAAATTATTTTTTTACCTAAATCAAATAGAATAATTTTATAATCTAGTTCGTTTACAGAAACTAAGAAAAATGTCTTGGTTTAAGAATTCTTCTGCTTAGTTAGATTATTTAATTTTTCATTTTATTCTTTTTTTATTGAAACAAATCAATTTTTTCATCAGTATGTATTAAATTATTAATCACAATAAATATTAAATGGAATTTAGCAAAAAAATGTATGCTTTACAGGTTTGGTTCCAAAACCGAAGAGCCAAGTTTCGCAGAAATGAAAGAAGTAGAGGTGCCTCCTCAACACGAGATATTGAAACAACTTTACCGCTACGACCAATAAGGATAGCATATACTCACGAAAATACACCAGAAACTTTACAATCTCCTCCTCAAGTGCCTCAATATTCGTATAGTGAGTACTGGAGATCATCACAGAATTATGGTTTTGTGAATGGAAATCTCAATAATGTTAGCTTTCCATCGTATCATCAATCAGAAGTCCATGGAAGTATCGAAGGAACATCAATGAATAGCTTGAGTAACCTTAGACTAAGAAGCCATCCCTACAGCACTAGTTATTCAGCAATGCACGCCAGTATGTGACTTACTAGTACTTAATATAATGAATTTAAATGCTAAGAAGTGCCTAAAAAAAGGATTCATTTTATTGTTCATAAGTTGAGTAATAATGCCAAAGAGTTTTCTTCAATTTTCCTCAAAATATATTATATAATTCACATTTAAACAATCACATGATGGTTTATTAGATAACTCTACAATTGCATTGTTTTTGGCCATGTTGAATGAAACAATAAATTCTATTAATTTTTTTTGCCATGTTTATATTTTTAAAAATATATAATAGTAAAATTTTATTGAATTAAATAAAAACTAGTAGCAAGTACTTATTGCAAATATATTTTAACATAATGATTTGTACATTTTTTTTTATAAAAATTATTTAGGTAAAAGTAATTAAATAATAAATAAGATGTGTACTATATAATTAAAAAAAAAAAAATAATGAAAAATTTTATAACAATGATTTATGACTATAAACAATCTCAAAAAAATTTTAATCAACAATGCGATAAATTAATTTTTTTTTATAATTTAAAAAAAATTTTCATTTATAGTCTATTTATAAAAATCATACATTATCTTTGATTTTATTTTAATTTCAGTTAGAAGGTAAATAAAATTAAATATTTGTCTAAAATTTTTGGAATTTTTTCTTTACTATATTTTGATAATATAAATATTTAAATTTTTGACATTTAACAAAATCTTGAAATATTTTTATTTATTGTAAAATAACACTCTTTCAAAAATACTCAGACATTTTATAAAAGTTTTTTTTTACAATAACGATATTAAAATAAACTAACTTATAATACAAGATCCGAATTAATGGAAAAAAAAAAAAAAAAAAAAAAAAATTCATTTAATAATAATGATAAATTTTAAAGTAAGAAAAATTTTTTCAAAAATAATTCAAAAACAAAATCGTAAATTAATATGTAATAAACAATTTTTGTATGTATAAATTTGTCTCAAGTTAAGAATTTCCATGATATAAATTAAATATTTTTACTAAAACAATTATTCAGTGATTAAATATTTTATTTATTAAATAACAGTTTTTAGTTTCCACAATTAATACTGTGGTCACATGAAATAGAATGTGTAAATGTAATAAATTATTTGCGTATCAACACCAATTTATATTACTGTCATTACTATTATTATTATTATAATATTTAAACAAATAAAAGTTAGAAGATGAAAATTTTAAATAGAAATTTGATAGATTATTAAAAATTATGACGTTGGCACAAAGTTAGAATATTGTGTAAGAAGTCTTGTAAATTGCATAAAATTTTGATTCGGTTTTCAATGTTACAACATTATATGAATATATTATTATTTGTTTATGTTTATATTTATATTGATGAATCATTGAATTATTGGTTAGACTTGCTGTAGATTCGAATTTAGTCCAGTCCATCAGAGATTTTTTTATTTTTCTTATCTCTCTGGTTTTTTACCGAACTTTTAATTTATTGTGTATGACAATCCTCGTATTATACGAACCGATCAAATTATTATACACACTCGTAAATATGTATGTCGCTACAAATGCCAAAAGGACGAACGAAAAAAATTGTTTTTCTCCCTAATCACGTTGAGAGTGTACAAATTTGTTGAAAAAATTTTACATTCATTTCAAACTTTCAGATTTAGATTTTTTAAGTTTGAACTTTTTGGTACAAAAATTGAAAATTTTCGAAAATTATTGATTTCAGTTGAATAAAAAAAAATGAAATTTGTGTCATATCTCTACGTTTTGACCCAAACCCAAATTAATAACTTTATCAGCTTTTGAAAATGTGAAACTTTTGTAAGAAGAAATTAAATTTGTCAATTTCTTAAAGTCAAAAATTGAAAATGAAAATAAGTTTTTACACTTCTTACATTTCCAAGTAGATTAGAGAGAACAAAATTTTTTATATACCCTATTGGTAGTAGCAACACGATATAATCGTTTGACACCTCAATTATACATTATTAAACAGTTACTAAGACATTTTGTACGACATTACTCCAGTCAACTTTGGATGGGACTAAATAAAATGCTGGTGCAACTTTAGCACCACAAGGACATTGACAACCAGATACCCAACTAAAAGAACCAAGTTTAGTTTCACATTTTGGACAATTAAGTTTTCCTTCAACATTATGTATGATATCCCTCATCCATGCCAATGGTTCTATAAAATGAGTTTTTGTGCATGCTTCTGTTGAATTATTTGTACCATCTTTTTTATCTTTTTCAATTTTAGCTAATTTTTGGATTTGTGTGGGTGATAATCCATCATATTTTTTGTTGCTAATATATCGCCAAACTTGTCGCTCATTTGGAAAATGCGGCAGTAAATTACTAACACTTGCAACTACTCTCCTACATCTTTTACAGCGGTAGACAGTTGGTTCTGGACGGACTGTGGTCAGTTGTGGATCTGGTTTTATTAAATCTATAAAATTTGAAGAAAGAATTTTAGCTTTACGAACATGATCAGCAGCTAATTGAAGACGATACATTTTAAATTCAACATTACGGTTGTCAATAGTAAAACCCATAGTTTCATATAATTTTAATTGCGCTATAAAGCCAGGATTAGGGCCAACAAAACGTCTTTTTGACTTAACTAATTTATAAGCATCTTCATAAGTCATTTTATGTTTTTTCATAATGTAAGCAATAACCAGCGTTGCTGATCTTGAAACACCAAAATAACAATGGACTAGAACTTTTTTATCGTTTTGCAATGCGCTATCAATAAATTTAAAGGTATCTTCAAAAAATGTCAAGATATTTTCTCTAGGCATGTCCGTTATTTGAATAAATTTTAAATTTATATTAGGAAGTTGTTCTACTTGTCGAGGTAATGGACATGAGTCGACTGTAAGTATATGACTTATTTTAGTATCTTTTAACCATTTTATGTCTTTTGCAGCTGTAAGATTTCCAAGATATAAATTTGGTTCTATTTCGTCGTAGCTTGATGGTCCAGCATCAAAATCTTCTCGAGTTAATTCATTACTATCATTATTAGCCATTTTTATTGTCCTAAAATAAATTGTAATTATCCATTAATTTAATAGAGTATTACATGCAGTTATATAATTATAAATTAATTTACAATTATTACCTTCACTTTATGTCCTTCGTATTACTCTTTTAAGTTTAAATAGTTTTTTATTTCTAATCACGTTCAAATAATAAATTACTTTTTGCAGATAAAATTAGTTTTAAGAAATTTAATACTTTTCAATAACAAATATTACAAAATTCTTCAACATCAATGGAATGTACTTAATTCAGTATTTTTTGTGTTCATACTATTCTAGGTCACTCAAGAATTGCTCTTTCTTTTTACCTGTATCTAACAGACAATTAAGTCTTTTCATACTTATTGATTCTTCACATTATTACGAATATTCCCATAAAACAATTTTATTTCATTATTAATTTATATCACTTATGTCGGTTGAATATATATTTAATAACAATGTTTTATTGGTTAAAAAATAAATTTAGAATTTTGCTTAGTGTTAATTTAAAGTTTCAATAAAAATTTTTAAATGTATTATATTTTTTTTAAATGAACAATTCTATAAAACACAATTGTTAGATAAACAATATTATTAAAACTCATTTTTATTTAAATATTCAACAAACATTCTAAATAACAACAGTGCACTACTACAGTCCGACAGGTGTTTAAAAATTCATACTTTTTTCTTTGATTTAGACCTAAACATGCGTACTCACGTATGGTCTCCGTAGATGGCGCTGTTTATTTAAGCGGTAAGAATATTAATATTTAAACGATTTTTTATTTTTAATCTGTTGATTTATTTATGAAAATGTAAAAATATTGAATGAAAGTTCTTATGGAAATAATTGACTAAAAGATGAATAAATAAGAAAATAGATCCATTCTAAAGGAATTATCGTGATATTCTCTATTATATTTAGTGATTTTTTTTATTTTAAAAACATTAATGCGAATTCATGTTGTAGACATTGGATACTTAAATTATAGATAAGTAATTTAAAGATATGCATTGTTATTTTTAAATTCTCTAATAAATATGGATTTTTTAAGTTTCATGTATTAACATTTTATTTATTTGTTTAAAAATTTTTAAAACTAAACCAAGACTGCTAGTTTTTACAACTCGTAAAAACGAACCAAAATCAAATAAAGTTTTTTTAATCACAATTCTTTACTTCTCTAGTCGAGCTGAACTTGATATTTCGCGTGCCTAAAGGTAAAAGGGCGCATATTTTTTTTTATTGCCAATCAAATAGTAGACACATTCTATACTTAAAATTGAAAAAAAAATTTTTTAAAGGTAAAAAGGTGTATGTCTTTTATACGCTCTTTTACTTTTAAGAATTCGAAATTTTGGTGATCTAAAGGTGAAAGGGCGTATAATTTTTTTTCGGCCAGTTTACAAAGGAACATATTCGTAGTTTAAAAATGTGAAAAAAAAAACTCTGTGGTAATAGTAGCGGCGTAAAATCTCAACTGTACAATTTTTTAAAGTTATAAGAGAATATATATTCAAAAAACAATAAAGTACGCGTAATTATTTTTTCTCTTTTTATTTTATGAAATAGTTATGATAAAATTTAAAAACATGAACAATTATCATGAAATTATAATGTTTGAAAAAAAATAGGAAATTTGAAGATATTCAAATGTTATAATTTAAAAATATTACAATGTTTTAAAAAAAGCGGGAAATTTCAAAATATTTAAATATTATCTGTTATCGTGATTTTTTTTTTACTTAATTTTTACGTAATTTGTTTTTGATTGATTTATTTTTTATTTGTTTATATTAAACTTTGTAAATGAGGCTGTTATTTTAGCATAACTTGTCTTGTGAAACTATTATTTAACATTTGGTATCAAAACTACAATTTTTTTTATGCACCCTTTTACCTTTAATTAAGTAGTACTTTTCTAAAATCTAAAAGGGCGTATGTCTTGAAATATGCCCTTTCAGATTTAGGATACCAACTTTTTTTTTTTTTTTTCACAGATTTTTACGTTTCCGACAATTTGAAAACGAATGGCAAAAAAAAAATTTTTTATACGCCCTTTCACCACAGATCCCTATCAACCCTTAGCTATAAGCCCTTTTACCTTTAAGCACGCGATTTTTACGGAACTAAATTTTTTTGATAATTTTTTCAATTGTTATGAAATTAAAAAAAAATTCCTGATCATAAATTTATTTTTCAAAATATCTTGAATATTTTATTGGTGTTTTGTGAGTATCTACATAATTATTTAATCTTTCAATTGACTTAAAATATTCATAAAATTTAGATCCTTTCGAACTTTTACTGTAAAACAGATTAACAGTATACTTTAGATTCAATTACTTTCAAATCAATTCGTTTTTATAACTTCTGTAAAAAATCGATGTAATCATTTCATATAATGTTATACATTCAATATTTAAATATTTGTCACAGAATCTTTAACAAACAAAATATAATAAGCATCAACAGTAAATTTTAAAGACCGTTTCAATTCAGCTAATGTAAAAAATATTTATTACTTAATTTTTAAGTAATTTTACTAAAGAGATAAGATGATTGAGAGTGAAAAAATAATAAAATATTTCAATTATGTTAACAGGATTTATTTAAAAATAATTTAAGCAAAATATTAAACTTTTTTATAAGCCAGTATAAAAATTTAGGAAGTGATATATACTTATAAATTTTAATTTTGTAACGAATCCGTTGGTTGCGGTACTATACGCAAATATGATTTAGTCGAAGGCAGGTTCAATATTTTCAACTTTTCACCGTATAATTTTTTGGCCGTTTCATTAGGTACGCTAGGCTGAACCATTACATCTTCACCCATCTATAACACCCACAATAATATAGTATTATAATAAATAGTCGGATGAAAAATAAAAAATATTTTTGTTAAAAGATGAAATTATACCTTCCAATCAACAGGAGTTGCCACTGAATATTTGTCAGTCAACTGGAGAGATTCAATAACTCTGACAATTTCACTATAATTATACAAGATAATTAATAAATAATATTAAACCAAACATAGAATATAAGATGTGAATTGGAATAAATAATAAAGACAACATACTCAAAGTTTCGCCCAGTAGTTGCTGGATATAAAATCGACAAACGCATTTTCTTGTTAGGATCTACGATGAATACTGCTCGTGCTGATAAAGGAAGTCCATTACTGTCTAGCTCATTAGGATCTAACATTCCCAGAGACGTAGATAATGTACGAGATTCATCTTCTATTATGGGATATGGAAACTGTTCCACAGAAGTTTCAGCGTAGCTTTTAATATCCTTAATTAATTAAAAAATCATCAGGTTAAAAATTTAAGAAAATGATGAATACTTGACTACCAAATTAACAGACATCTGACAATTTTTTGGAGTTTTTTTACAAATAAATTATTGTTTATGGTAGAAATTTGATAAATCTATAAATGTAATTTATGTAAAATATTTAAGTCATAATTTATTATTCAAACAAAACCAAAAAATAGATGAAAATTAATTTAGCAGATACTCGATAATTTTCAGTACTTTTGTTAACAAATAGATTATGGCAAAAAAAATAAGAAAAAAAATGAACATCTGGAAATTTAAAAAAATAAAAAATGCAATTTTTTAAAAATAGTTTTTTATAATTAATTTAATTGTTAAATAAAGTTAAAAATTGGTCATGCGACAGCTAACTTTAATGTCATAAAAATAGCCGGTGTTGGTGAATTTAAGTATTATAGATATTTTTACTTGATATTATTTAAAAAATTTTTGAAGTATCTAAAAAATTCTAGAATTGTCAATACTTCGGTGAAAAAAAATATCATCTTCAAAAAGAAATAAAAAAAATTACCTCAATCCAATTTATATGACTTTCAATGGAATTGCAAGACATCGCAATAACTTTGATACCGAGACGTTTAAACTCCGGCATTAATTGGACAACACGAGCTAATTCAGTTGTACAGACCGGTGTAAAATCATTCGGATGAGAAAATAAGACACCCCACCTAAATAAGTTAATTAATTAATAACATTAATAAATTATTTGCATACATTTATCATGATGTAATTTTAATCACTTACGAATCACCCAGCCATTCATGGAATTTAATCGTTCCTTCGGTGGTTGATGCTGTAAAATTTGGAAAAGTTTCACCCAACAAAACCATTTTTAATAATTAATTTTCCAAATGTATGTCTAAAATTATTTAGTAGATGTCAAAAAAACATTTAAAAAAAAAAATAAACGATAGTTATACAGCGAGGTAACTAATGGTTACAACCGCTAAAAATCTAACCTATTTTATACAGATATGGTTAGATACAGAAAAAGCCGTGTGGTGGAGAAAAAGTCATTTCTTCAGGATTATCTTTAATAATAATTTTTTATTACAAAACAATCTTAAATTTTATTAATTTTTTACTACTAGCATAATTATTTAGGATAGGATTTTTTTTCTTACTCTTATTTATGAAAATGAAGTTAGCCGACATTTCAAAATTTTTAGAAATTTTTTTTTTGAAAAAATTTTACTTAAACAATTAAAAAAAAAATTTCACATGTAAAAAACTTGAAAAACTATAAGTGCAATTTTTTGTAAATATCTTTTTAATTGAAATTTAATTAATAAAAAAATCAAAAATTTTTAGACGTCTGCTAACTTCAGTGCCATTCTTATTTTCCTCTAAATAAAAAACTTACAATATGGACTTGAAAAAAATTCTTTAAAAGTATAAATAATTTATAAAAAATCATTGTTTTGCGTTCTTGGTTGAAATCTGAAATTTTATCATTTTTAATGACATTAAAGTTAGCTGTCACTATTATAATTGTTTTATTTTTTTTATTAGATAAGTTTACTCCGAAAAATTGCATTTTTTACTTTTTTAATTTTCTAGATGTCAATTTTTTGTTTTTATTTTTTTTTGCCATAATTTATTTGTTAAGAAAATTTTTTAAATGATTTATTATCTGCTAAATTGATTCTTATTAATTTTTATAAAATTTAAATAGTCAAGATTTATGAAAATGAAGTTAGCCGACATTTCAAAATTTTTAGAAAATTTTTATTGAAAAAATTTCAATCAAGCATTAAAAAAAAATGTCACATATGTAAAAAAATTGAAAAACTATAAGTGCAATTCTTTATAAATATCTTTTTAGTTGTAATTTAATTAATAAAAAAAATCAAAAATTTTTAGACGTCTGCTAACTTCAGTGTTATCAAGATTTTAAGAAATTTAAATTCTTTGCAAGAATTTAATGAATCTAATGAATAATAATTATACGGTAATCATCATAAAAAATTGTTTCCTGATTTGTAAAGAGAGATATAGTAAAGAATAAATTAGTTATTCGAAAATAGTCATCAGTAAAAGTGAGCAAACTATAGTGAGTGAGAGAGATAGCACTCGCACAAACTATACTAAGTCGAAATTACTACCTTAGATGATAAAACTTCAAATTTAGGGATATATATAGTTTGTGAGCGCATGTGCAAAATGAATATTTTATATCTTTTATAGTCTTGAAGTTAGTCTCACTCACATCTCTCTTTTTGTTGATCGGATCGTACAGTTTTGAGAGAGAAAAATTTTAAGATTGAATTTTTTTTTCTTTCTTGAGAGTGAGACCAGCATAATGGCAGCAATCGCGACAACAGATCCCGGTGATAATTCACAGTTTTACAAAATGTCAGCGAAACAATTTAGACATAAAGCACACGAATTCTTAAGTTCTAGAAAATATGCAAATAACCTTTTTGATATACTCAGCCAATGGAAAGTAAGTTAATTTAATCAAATATTATTTTTACCACGAGGTTATGTTCTTAATTTTTTTTTTTTTTTTTTTTTTTTTTTTTTTATAATCATAAGATTTAATATTTATAATTATTAATACTTAATTTAAAATTTATTTTTAGAATTCCACTAATCTGTGTATGATGACTTTAGAGACAATTTTTATAGAGGTTTTAAGAAGAGGCGATATGTACTTGGAAAGGACAATAGCAATTACTATTTCCGGTAAATATATTATAATAGTAATTAATTGACTTTTTTATATTTAACATGACTATCATTCAACGCTGAAAAATTTTTTCTTGTGTCAGCTATAAAATATATTTTCAATTGAAAATTTTATTTTTTAATGCTATATATGTTTATTTTTTTTATTTTATTTAGAACCGAGTCCAGAAATTAAATACATTAATTGGTTAAGAGAATACTATGAAGAAACTTGGTCAAAAACCCTATCATGTTTTGAAAGTGATAGAACAGTAATACAAAATCAAGCTTTAACAACTGCAATTAAATTGATGGCAGAAGAAGGAAAACACCCAATCGATGCACGTGAAAATCATGCGTATTTTTTCCCCGTACACCGATTAAAATCAATTCTCATGGCACTGTTATCACCGGATCAAGACAACACTCATCTCATATCAAAATTTGAAGAAATACTCGGATACAAAGATGCTTTATACTACACATTAAAAACACTTCCATCCTTAACTCCTAAAAGACAACCACATAAACTATTTATTAAAAATCTTTTGGAGCTTATCAACAGATTGGCATTGGCTAAAGAAAATGTATACAACGCAACTAGTGAAAATCAAGAATTGTTATGCCATTTACCCGATTCCCCAGTGAATTTTACATGGGATCAATCCTCAGCCAAAAAATCTTTGAACAAAGTTTGGGGATGTATCATGCACTGGGAATTAACGCCTCAACTACACAAATTACTGTTAATTGTTCTTGTTGAACGGGTAATTCAATATTTAGAAAAACCGATATTATTAACAGATTTTCTGATGGATTCACTAGATGCTGATGGCCCGATCGGAGTTCTTGCTCTTAAAGGTGTTTACGAACTCGTGACAAAGCATAATCTAGAGTATCCCAATATTTTTACTAAACTTTATGCCATGTTTGAGCCGGAAATTTTTCATACCAAATACAAAGCTCGACTTTTTTATCTTTCTGACTTATTTTTACAATCTACGTAAGTTATCACTCAATTTTTTTTTATTTAAATTAAGAATATCAAGTTATATATAGATTTTATACTATTTTGTTTTCCATTTTTCAGACATTTACCCGAAGCACTCGTTGCAGCTTTCATCAAACGTTTAGCTCGTTTAACTCTCGTTGCTCCTCCGGAAGACATTATGATTATTTTAGAATTTATTGGTAATCTTCTATTACGTCATCCTGGTCTAAAGTGTCTTATAGACCATCCTCATGGTGGTGAATTATCCGATTATCCTGGTGTAGGAGATCCTTTTCTAATGGAAGAACGTGATCCTCTACAAAGCAACGCTCTGCTCAGTAGCCTGTGGGAAATCCGTGCTCTCCAACACCATGTTTTGCCAAGTATAGCAACAAAAGCAAGATTTATTAATAATCCGCTGTCTTCTAAAGAACATGATGTGACCGCTGCGTTAGACAATACTGGAGAAGACATTTTCAATAAAGAAATTAAAGATACTGTCAAAGATATAATGTTAACATTTGAACGGCCGCATTCTATGTCATTACCGAAAGGAGAAAGGCTATTTCAATACTGGCAATTATGAAATGTGCATTGAGTGATTGTTTTACGTATAAAAAATAATGGTAATTAATAATTCTATATCGAAACAAATATTCTAGCGGGTACTCATTGAGCACGTATGATTGATAGAATGTATTTTCCATGTTTATTAAGAGTTATTAATAAGCTAAGTAATCTCAGTCATTTCAAGAGTACTCGTTAGTAGTATCTATTGAAAGAAAATGATTTAAACTTTTTAAAAATTCCATCTTCAGTAACTTGTAAAAGATTTTTTGTTTTGGTTTTTTTTTTTTTTTTAAATTTGTGCGGCTGTGAACCATCCGTTATTAATTTTAACAAATATTAAAATTCAATCGATAATTATTATAATAAGTTACATATAACATAACCACTTTTGTTTTAATAATTTTGATTTATTTTTTAATTGAGTTATTTAATTATAAAATATCTGTATCTTTACAATTAAGTATGTCGATACATTTAATTAATTTTAATAGATAAATTGCGATAGCTGTTTTGTTGTTTGTAAAAACATTTATAACCACGTATAACAGATAATAAAAAATTTAATTTAATAACTATTAACTTAATTATTTATGTTATAATTATTGTAAAGCTGTAAAGTAGATATAAAAACTTTTTATTAATGATTGATGAAATTAATTCATCATTTACAAACAAGCTATAAAAACGTTTAATTTTTATTTTTTTTTATTTTTATTTTTATTTTTTTTTTTATAAGTAATATAGATTTTTTATATATACATAATCGGGCCCATTAAAAATATCAGTTGACTTAAACTATTCTGTTGTCCATAATCTGTAAATATAAAATAAAAATAAATAATTGAGTAAAGTAATTCTTATGTACTTTGTATCAACAAAATTTTATCTTTTATTTACCTCAATGAATTGACGCCATTCGTTTTCATCCAATGCCTGTTTTATTTTTACCAAAGTGTTATGAGGAATATTCGGTTTAGAAATATTAGCATTATTACTCGTTATTGATATATATTGAATATTAATCAGGTCACAAACTGATGGTCTTTCTTTTGGATTATAATTCAAACATCTTTTAATAACATCTATCAAAATTAAAGGTATTGGTTGTGAATTAGGTGGTAGATCAAATGATATTTTAGTTGACGGATTTGTAATAGCTCCAATTTTAGCCCAATTTTGACGAATATGTTGAAAAGGAGTGTAACCAAATACTAAAGAATATAAAATGCATCCAAGAGACCAAACATCAGACTTGTAGCTAATTTTGTATTTACTGTTTTGATGTGATGTTTCATCAACATCCATCAATGCTTCAGGACTAATATAATTTAGAGTACCAACAGTTACGTTTTTTATAACTGATGTCATGTCACCGTGAACTGTCGAAGCAATACCAAAATCAATGAGTTTTAATCTACCTCGTACAAGTAAAAAATTAGCTGGTTTCAAATCTGAATGTATAACACCGTGATCATGAATGTATTTAACAGCTGTTAACATCTCAGTCCAGTAGTACAATATCATTGTAACTGGTAATTTTTTTTCAGCACAAATTGTTTTTATAAATTTACTCAAGTCCGTATCACCCATTTCCAAAACAACATAAATAGTTTGACCTATTATCTCATAATCAAACATTTGTACAATACATGGAGCTTGCAGCTTACAAAGCATATTTATTTCTTGAATGGAACTTTGCATATTTTCTTTATCCATCCGTGATAGATCAACAACTTTAATAGCTCTCAATTCAAATGTCTTTAGGTCTTGTACACGATAAACATTTCCACTCATTCCTTGACCTAAGAAACCTAGAATCATATATTCTTTATTCTTAACAGTAATTGTCTTTCCGTGTTGCGATTTTTTCGTACTTGAAGGTACTGAAGCTTGAATTTTGACATTATCAACCACTGGATTTTTATTTATATTCTCACGCGCTGCTACAGATTCATGCGTCACTGTAGGTCTATTACTTGCGTGTCTTTCAGAAAGAGGTTTTGTCAATGTACCTTTTGATTCACTTGGGTGTTTTTCAAGTTCATATTCAGTACGTCTTGATTGATGATTAACTTGATAAGTATTAGGTATATGATCTCCCATAGTATGTCGTTTTTCAGTGGAATAAGTATCAGAGATATGTGTTGTAGGCTTATTCTTCAACTCAACTCGATGTTTATCAATTTCGTATTCAGTATGTTTTGATGAATTACATACTGGATAGTTCTTAGATACATATTCACCTGTAGTATTCTTTTTTTCAGTGTTATAATAATCAGGAATAGGTTCTGCTGATCTACTTCTTGACGTAATAAAATGTTTTTGAGAATCATTCTCCGATGACTGAAATTTTAATTCAGCTTGATTTGTTGAAATATCTCGAACAGGTGGCTGCCTATTTTCTTTCAAGTCACTAACAGATGAAACAAGTGATAATTTTTCAGGAATAGTTTTCAAATGTTCACGACTCTGATTCTCGTTCATTTCAAGCGTTTTTCCATGTGATGGTAAATTTTTAACTGATGCTCGACTTTCTGACGTCTCTGCTAATGGTCTTCTGGCTCCTTTTACTGAAGAATCCGAATTTCTTTGCCTATTAAAAAAAAAATGATAATTAAAAACTAAAAATAGTAATTATGGAGAAAATATAATGTCAATTACCATTGTGAATCTCTTTTAGAACTAAGTGATTGTCCAGGAGTCTGATCAGAGCCAAGCATTCTATTTTGTAAGGGTGTATTCATCATATTATTTTGTGTCCAATGAGAAAATATAGTTGCTGGTGTTTGAATATGAGATGAGTTAACATAATCTCCAGTTGATTTATTTTGTGGTGTTTGAAATAAATTTTTGTGTGATACTGATGGTACTGGCCTTGAACTACTAATTGGAGGATTTTGCTTCAGTGGAGTTTTTGTTGCTAATTGATTTGACAAAGTTGGATATTGATTAGTAAGCGGCTGACGATCTAAAGCAGAAATAGGCTCCATCTTATAATTTGAGGTAGATTGAACTCGCCTTTCTTGAGTCGAATGAATGACATTGGAGGCTTCAGACATGATACTAGGTTGTTTCATGATATAATTTGAATTTGATAAATTAGAATTTGACTTAATAATTGTTGATAGTCCAGACACTTGAGCTGACAAAATATTTGACTGCTTCTGCACCGAATTATCCAATTGATTAGAACACAATGAAGCTGAAGAAGAAATATCTTCTTTGGCTAAGTCTAATGGTGAGTTACTGATGAACAATTGTTTAGATAATTTTAAATCATCAACATTATCATTAGAGTACTTATAATCTTGAGGCCTATCATTATTTTGTCTATTGATGTTAGAACTTTTAGATTGAATGAAATCTGGAACAGTTGCCATTGAATTTATTAATGAACTATGACTGCCTTCTGCTATATCAATTTTTTTCATACCAGAATCATGAGTATTCACAACAGTTATGGACGATTTTTCAGCCTCCGAACTATACTGCAAATCTGGGTCTTTTATATATTCATTCTCGTCTGGTGGTAAAGACTGACAATCATCTAATTCAGACTCTCCAATTTCATCATCGAAATTTTTAGTTTTTTCGCCGCTGTCGTCGTCATGACCATCATCATCGTCGTCATCGTCATCACCATCAGATTCACATAAGTTCATGTACTCTTTTATTCTAACCGGTTCTGATTTACATCTTGATAAACTTTGATGACTTACAGTACCTGCAGTTGAACTATTTTGAACACTCAAAGAATCGTTTTTCAGTTCTTGACTCATATTTAAACAAATTCGACAGCACAATAGTTAATATACTAAAAAAAAAAAACGTAAATTTAATTGTTAATTCAATTAATCACTGCGTTTATCTTAGTAATGATTTTAGTTGTGTGAATAAATAAATAACGAACAGAAGTTGAGTAAGAAAAGCAAATAAAAAACTTTATCTTGTCTTTGTTTAGGGAAATGCATCTCTCAACACCTGTTCTTAAACAAAACAATACTTTTCAAGTGGGTTGTTGGTACAACAAACTCATAGTTTCTACAAGTAATTATATATATTGATAAAAATTACTTTTTTTTACGATTAGATATTCAATTTGACTTTTAAATACTGAACACAAATATTGTTGATGTTATGACAACACTAAAAATAGTGAGGCTATTGTACCGGTTTTTCATCTGTGGAGAAATTTAAATTCTTAAGATGAATTATGATTGGCTTTCTGTAAAGGTATCACAAGCAGATGGCGTGACTGTAGTCATCTAAGAACAATTTTTATTATACTTCAAAATTGACTTTGATATTTATTTGTAAACAAGGCTTAATTCTGTATAAGATTATACTGTGGAGAGTACTATGAAGTATTTCTACCCTTCAAAGATTATGCATAACATAAAATTTTATTGATTTTGTTGGTAAATTAAAAAAACAATCATTTCCAAAATATTTGTGAATAATATAATACTGAAATTAGCGGTCAGCTGTCAATTAAAAAAATTTTTTTAACAAATTAATTACAATAAAAAAATGCTTCTAAAAATTTTCACTTGTAATTTTTATTAATTTTCACTTGTGAAACTTTTGAATTAAATTTTTTTTAATAATTTAATTGCTGTAAAATTCCAAAAAAATTTTTAATATCTATTAACTTCAGTGTTATTGAATAATTCACAAATTCGTATTCATAAAATGTAAACTTATGAGCAATTATATGAAAATTAAGTCAACCAACATCTAGAAATTTTTTAATTTTATTTTGTTGAAAAATTTAAAAAAAAAAATAAAAGAAAAAATTTCACATGCAGAAAATTTTTAAAATTACACATGCAATTTTTTAAAAATATTTTTTTGCTCTAATTTAATTATTAAAAAAAATTAAAAACGTCGGATAACTTTATTATTATGCAATTATAGAATTTCAAATAGTAAAATGTTACTGATAATTTATTTTCTTAAATTTAATTTCAATGTTTTATGTATGAATAGACATGTCCTTCTCGTTAATAAAAAATGACATTAAAGTTAGCTAATGAGTTTTTGGAATTTATGGGTGGAGCCGTTTAAAAGTTATTTTAAAAAAACCACATTCGAAAAAATTTTTGTTGGTAATTTTTTTGAGATTTCTCAAAATCTACCGGGTCAAATCGGTCCAAATTATATTCAAAATTCAAGTTTAGTCAATCCCCTTCGAATGGCACCAACCGCGATGAAATCGGTCAAACCATTCAAAAGTTATGAGAGGTTTACATACGGACACACACACACACACACATACATACAGACATACGGACATCATCGCGGAAACATTCGGGGAAGCTTTCTAACAGGTCAAAACCTCATCATCCGTTGAAAACTCGATTTTCGAAAAACGGGGTAAAACTAATAACTTCCCGATTTTTGAAAATTTCCAATTTTCTTAGCGGAAAGTTAAAAAATAATAAATTAGTCAATTCATTAATTTATATAATTTCATACATTTATTTTATTGGGAAGTAATAGTATTGAATGAATTATTGTTTGATTTTTATGATTAAAAAAATAGTGAATTGAATAAATAATTTTATTTTTATTTATTTATTCCAAAGTTTTTCATTGCATTGCTAATTCTATGTTGCAATTATGAACTTTTTATATCAATGATAAATCATTCTCATCTTTTATTATTCAACTGTATAATGACGCATATTTTGAATTCTTCTATTAATTTTAAATTATTTACTATTGAACACTTAATAGCGGTTGTTATTCTTCAAATTAATTAACTATTTATTTTTGTTTTGAAAACAATTATCAACTTTTCACAAAATCACTATATAATGAACGTAAAAAATAAAAAATGTAGATTGGAATAACTACAAAGTTACTTCCACTTTTGAGTTTAATTATTTTATTCAACACTTCGGTTACATACCCTTAAATTTTCAAAATGTATTCGAAAAAATTTTAACTACTTAGATTGTTTATAAATAATCATATAAATAATAGAGAAAATTAATTATTTCACTCTAAATAAACCAAATCAATTTTTTTTACCAATTAAGTTAATTCCAAAACTTGAATCACTTATTGGCTATTTTTTATCAAAAATAATAATTTATGATGATCAGAATTAAAATTTTTACTTGAATAATTTCAATCAATCCAAAGAATAGTGATAATTAATAAAATTACATTTATTTGTTACAAGAGTTCTTTGTCATCCAAAATATTAATTTACAGTAATTTATTACAATTAGAAAATTTTTCTTAAGAGAAACAAAAAAATTAAAGAAAAAATCAAATTTAGGACAATTAAATAATCAATTAACTATTATAATCTCATGAAAAAAGTAATAAAAATACAACAATGATTTATTTATAAAATATAGCCAAAAATAGCAATTGTTAGGGGTGAGTGAAAAATTCTGGATATACAAACTTTTAAAGAAGGATTAAAAATAATTAATTTTATATTCAAAGTATATCTATTATGAACGTCTGCAAAACTTGACTTATTTTTGTTTTTAATGTAATATTATACTAACTAAATTGAATTACGCTAATTAACCAATTACTTACATTCAATTTACTATTTTTATATTATTAATTGCTATAATTATTATTCTTAATATTCAAACATGTCCCTGGAAATAAACATTCAAAGTAGACTCAGTGTAACTGTATTCTAAAAATACAAACTTTAATTTTTTTCACGCAACAGCCGTTTTAATCTCTGGTTTTCAATTATCATTCATTCATTTGTTCCACCTTAGATATTATAAAAATTACCCTAAATTCTAATCGTGCGACTTTCGTACTTAGTCTTTCACATAGTCTTATTCTATTTAAATATGTTTGAATGTTCAACTATACAAACAAAAAAGGATATTTACGATTTTGTTTTTCTTCAATAAAGAATTATTTTTAAATTTATAAAGATGAAAACTTTTCTATGTAAATATAATCGGGGATACTTTGATGAACTACAAAAATTAATGTATTATTTCTCTTTCATATTCTTTTACTTTCTAGTATTTTTTTTTCCTCGTTCGTCGTCACTATTGCCACGAAACCCAGAAAAAAAAATTATAACATATAACTTATGAAATGATACAATATAATGGATAATAAAAAAAAAAGAGTTATAAGTTACAAAAGTTTAAAATCCAAATCTACAGAAAGAGATAAAAGAGATAAAAATATTTTCTTGTTTATTCAAAATAATATTGAAGATAATTTAAAATGATTTGTTTTTTTTTTTTTTTTGTTAATTATGAAATAATACGCTTCACTCGAAAATTATTTTTTGTCTGTTATTTTTATGATGTTAATTTTTAACGTTTGCCATTATTATAAAGTGCACGTAAAGGAGCTTTAAATGTTGCTGCCGATTGTTGCTGCATTTGATAAGCTAAAGGGTGGATTTTGAAGCCGTACAATCTGGAAATGTATATAAATATAAAATTTAGTAAATTGTTTAATTAAATAAATATAACTAAAAATAAATAAATAAATAAAGAATGAAAAATCTTACCGAGGAACAAATTGATTTGCAGCACGTTTAGGTCGATATTCTGGATGAACCATAAACAACATATGAGGAAATCCAGTGCCAAAATATGCACCATCATTATGATGATGTCGTGTACTTTTTGGTGTGTAAACATCCATGCATTTAGGACAGTAACTTTTAACCATAGCTTCACCAGGAACATCACTTAATCCGAGTGGCAACATTTGTTGAGACTCACAGTAAACACGTGGGCAATGGCCAAAATCACCGGCTTGGTACTTTTCAATCATCTGAGCTATTCCACGATTCGTCAAAATGTAGCGAGCGTGAATGAGGCCATAGAGCATTTCTGCTGCTTGCTCAATTAAATCCGATTGATTTGGATTATCATCCAAGTCGTCGTCTAATTAACAATTAAATAAATAAATAAGTAACCGATCAACTACTATGTAAAATAAGTAAAAAAAAAAAAAAAAAAAAAAAAAAAAAAAAAAAAAAAAAAAAAAAAAATTAGTTTACCAGGTTCTAAATCTAAAATCATGTCCAGTGCCTGACGATAATGTGGAACTTGTTCATTTAATCCGGTAAGATTAAATTTATCTTGTATATAATCTTCGTCGACCTAAAAACAAATTAAAAAGTATTTAGATAAGTAATTGATTGTATGAATAAACAAAAAAATGTTTTCAAAGTAAGTAAATGAAATACTAACCTCACAAAAAAATTCATTTCCTCGGAGTCCGCAGAACCACGAAATCCAGGACACCTCTTCTGAGCTGCTCATCTTTCTGATAGACAATTTATATTTGTTAATATTATTTTAAATTCAGTGGAAAAAGCTCCAGAGAAAAAAATTTTTTTTTAATATTAAGTAAAAGATAACGGTTATAAACTTGTTAAATCATCTCGTAAAAGGTAAGGAGTGAAGTGTGTTATGATGCGTCAGAAAAGTTGGTTATATATTTTAATATAATGACGAGTATTTTATGATGAGATATAAATTATGAGTACAGTAAAATGAAGGTTAAGAATGAGCTTGAGTAAATGAACTCGCGGCGCAGGTTTATATGAATAACGAGAAGTGTTCTGATGGAGTAAATATAAATGACACAAGAGAAGATGAGATTCGCGTGAAATATTTGTTGATCGATGATAATTAAATGTTTATGATATTAAAAGATATAAATGCGACCTTAAAATGAAATTCAAATACGTAGAAGAAAGTTTATAGACAGGACAATATTTTTTTTTGTGGGATAGGCTTACGACGAGACAAAATGCCCAATGGCCGCAAGCCGTCGCCCCACGTTCGAGCTTCACCTACGTTTCCGTGGTCATCGTTGTCTTGGTCAAAATCGCTTCGGGTAAAGCTCAGGACGTTTTGCACCCGAGAAACGCATTACTCGTTAAAAAAAACCGATGTAAAAGCGAGTTGCTTAAACAAAAAACCAAAAATAAACAGGTCACTCGGCTTACCTTCGATGCCTTGATATTAGCCACGTTCTCGCTCACTCCTACCTCGTATCAACAGAGGGCGCGATTTTTTCATCAATCCCACACAGCCATCTCGCCACCTTTCATTTTATTCTTAAACTATTACTCCTCAATTTTTATTATTTCACTCTAAATATCAAAAAATTTTATTCCACTAATTATTCTCATTGATTATTATTTTTATCCTATAATCAATTACTTTTAACATCTATTTTAAACTCATATTATTATTATTTTTTAACTTGAAAATAGAAGATAGTTTTTAAAACTAAAAAATGGTGTCGGAATGAATCATAATGATGACCAACAAATGTATTTTCTTAAACAAAATTTTTTTTTCTAAGAAAGTTTAAACTTTAGATAAAATTTTGCTATATAAAAATTCATATTATAAATTAAATTCATTTAGTTTATTATTATATATTGGAGTAAATTTGTTAACATTTATCACTTTGCGGCTAATGCCACCTATAAGATATTTTAAGCGTCAAATTATTTGAAAATAAAATTATTATAGCGCTATTTTTAGTTTTAACGAAATACTAGTTTTCAAAGTATTTTGAAGTTTTCGAAGTATTTTGATTAAATAGAATTGTTGTTTTCTGTATAAATTATTATTTATTTATTTTTTTAATATAAAATGATTTTAAACGCGTTATAATTATTTCAAATAAAAAAATTTCAACTTAAATTATTAACTCATTTCATTTATATGATACTGTCATCCAGGCATACAATTTTTAGAGTTAGTTTTTAAAACTATGTTTTTTGATGACATTAAATTTAACTGTCACTTTACAATTCATCTAATTTTCTTTAACAAATAATTTACAGATTATAAATCTCGTTTTAATAAAAAACGTTGTTTGAAAAACAGGCCCTTAGTTTCATTTAACAATCAAATGAGTATTAAAAAATATTTTTATATGAAAATTAAGTTAGCTGACACTTCAAAATTTTTAGAAATTTTTTTTAATCAGTTGTTAATTTTTTTTAGTCAGCTGTTAATTTTCAAAATTTTTTTAACAAATTAATTACAACAAAAAAATGCTTCTAAAAATTTTCACTTGTGATTTTTATTAATTGTCACATGTAAAACTTTTTAACTAAATTTTTTTTTTTAATAATTTTATTGCTATAAAATTCTAAAAAAATTTTTAATATCTGTCAACTTCAGTGTTATATTTTTTATTATTAATGATTCTAAATAATATTTTCTTAAACTATTTTTTTTTTATAATAAACATTTAGTAATTTAACTGTTGGAATTCAATATAAAGAGCATATTCTCTTAATGTATTTATTTATTTTTTTAATTACATTATATCCTTGATGGTTTCGTAATATTAAGTGAAAGTCAAATCAATGAACAGGTTTATGACTAGAATGGAACTATCCAGCTTCAGCTCAGCTTATTAATTTTTTACTTTTGAAATTACTCGATATTTCTATGTAATATTCAAAAAAACAAATTATTTAACTCAATGTTTACGTTTTTAAATGATAATTTAGGCCAATGGTTGCTAAGCAGCAATTATGAATCCAATATGGCGCTATGGTCTGTTGCGAAAGTGTCAGCATCCTATTTAAACATTTAATTTTAAAGATTATAAAAATATATTAAAATGAAAAATTAATTTATATTTATTTAAATCGATTGTATTTGATATTTTACGATCAAAGTCTCAAAAAATAGCGATGTTAAAAATATCTAGAATCCAATTTTTTATTTTCAAGACTGACGACAATATAATAAGTACAAAGTTTATTTTTAACAAGGAGTAGAATTGTTTATATTAAAATAAATAATTCAATTCAAAATGTATACGATAAATATAATATTTATTTAAAAAAAAATTTTTATTTTCATCAATTCTTTAAAGCAGTAAAATGAAAAATAATTAATCTATTATTATTATTATTATGAAAACGATCTGAAAGTGTTATGTTAAAAGAGTAACGTAAAGTTAGGTAGTATCACTGTAATTAAATAGTATTCATAGATATGTCATGTTTATCACAGTTTTATCATTCCTTGCCGTAAAACCGTTTCATTTATTTATGTTTATATATTCACATTAAAAAATTACTATAGTAAGTACTTAAAATAACATTACTTAGAATAATTATATTAAAATGTTATTTTTTATTATATAATTTACATTTTTTCTCTAATAGATGATGCATATGTCATTCTGGTTCGGCACTGATCTCGGAACATTTTTATTCAATGGATTCAATGTTAAAACTGTTAGAGGATTTTTCTGCACATGTTTGGGTCTTATTGCCATAGCAATTATTTACGAAGCAATGAAAACATTACAAATAAAATTACATCAATTGACCAAAGCTGCACTAGCAGTAGATGACTCACAAGCTACTGAAAATTCTTCGCTATTGTCACAAATTGTACCTACTTTCCCACGATTCTCTTCATCTTCTCAAAGGTATTTTTTGTGAATAATTTGAAAATGTTCATATTAAAATATTTTAACTTGAAACTATTAAAAATGTCTTTTTTCTAGGTGGGGAATAATTTTATGGATTTTTGAAATATTACACTATTCAGCTCAAACAACAATCGGTTATATTGTTATGTTAGTTGTAATGACATACAATGTTTATATTTGTATAGCATTAATTATTGGTTCTGCCATCGGATATTGGATATTTTCACCAATACTACTTTATTTTAATTTGAAAGAATTAAAACAAAAAAATCAAAATATTTCCTGCAGTCCAGGATGCTCAGGTAGATCATTTTTATAATTATATAGTTAACATTTTAAAGAATACTGTCCAAGTTTCTAAGATTAATTTTTTACCTTTAAGCATAATTTTTTTTCAATCCCTATGAGCAATAGTATTTATCCTAAAACTGTTATTAAATATCCATCTAAAAAATTTGAAAAAGTACCCTTTTTATTCAAATTGATAAAAATTTTTATTTTAACTCAGAAGATGAATTAATGTGAAAACTACTATATGAATAACAAAAAATTCTTGTTTAATAACACTTTTTACAAGATCAAATCGTGACCCAAATGCCAAAACGGTGCGTATTAATTTATACGCTCTTTTGGCTTTGCAGTGCTAAAAGGGCGTATAAATTTTTTTTTTTTACTAATCGCTTTATTAACACTTTCTAATTCTAAAAATAAAAAAATAAATTTCCAAAGCCAAAAGGGCATATGTTTTAACTCATATGCCCTTTTAGCTTTAGGACATTGAAAATTTAGTGACCTAAAGCCAAATGTGCGGATAATTTTTTTTGCCGATTGCTTTGAATTATGATTTATATGTTACTAATCTTGTTGCGGAATTGAAAATATATATTGATTATTAAATTACCAATAGGTATTTTTAAATGTTATTAAGGTAAAAGACCCAGTTATTGACACTGGCCTAGTTATTGACACTTGCAATTTTATTTTGATTAAAAAAACAAATCAACTCTAATAAATTGATAAATGTAATTTTTGGATAATAAATTTTAAGAAAATTGGTTTTTTGAGAACATCTGATTTTTTTAATTTTTTTTGACAAATCTTTACGTTTTGAGTAGTTTTAAGTTGAATGGCGAAAAAAAATTTTTTATACGTCCTTTTGGCATACAACCCTATCTAGCTGCTGTAATACGCCTTTTTGGCATTTGGTTCGCGAAATGCATGAAGTACATGATCAGTGTGAATGATCCATCATCCAATTGACATGAACACAAAAACATTTTTTTAAAGAATATAGTAGTTAGTCTTATTAAATGTTTCGGTTTTTTTTTTTTTCAAAAGTTAGAAATTGGTTAAATTTTTTAATGAATGATTCTTATGTCGCAATTTAGATAAAATTTTACGGTAGTATTTTTTATTTCGTCGAGCTTCATTGACAAGTATCACTGAAATAATTTATGAAATGTAAATTTTTTAATTGGACAAGAAAAACTTTTTGGCCAGTCGATTATTTAAAACACAAAATTTTTTAGATTATTTCTTAGTTTTTACTAATTTGATTTTATTTTTCAAATTATCATGCTGATCGCACTATTTGTTTATAAATCATTTTTACCTCATAAAAAATCAAAGTTATCTTAAAAATTATTTGTTATCATAAAAATTGTTTCAAACTCACTAAAATTAAACTGATGAATTCATGTTGATAGTTCTTAAAAAAAGTGCTGTTTTACTTACAGCTTAATCAAAATAAATCCTTTTGTACTTCAAATTTAAATTATTGATTATCTTTCCAACCAGATTTTCAGCATAAAATTAATTTTTATTCTAGATTAATTTTTATCACATAAATAATGCTAAAAGTCTCTGAATTTTTTACCTAATTAATTTATTGAACTACTTACAGATTCAATTTCAACAATTGAGAGACGACCATCTAGTTTATCTGCTATTGCTGATCAATCAGCATCAGAAATAGTGGCTGAAGTCTATAGTATAACCGATATAGGAGAAAAATAATGTGTGTGTCGAACAAATTTGGATTTTGATAGATAACACCCCAAGTTAATAATGATATAAATTTTATTGAACAATATATAAGAGTATTTGCTCATGATACCGTTGATAATTATTTTATACTGTTAATCTAATATATTTTATTTAATAATTTCGTAATTATTTTTACGAAAATAAAGATGTTTATCATTGTTTTAAATATATCGTAGTTAATTTTTTTAATATTTGTAAATTATACGAAAAAAATATATGTAAATGAATATTTGTAAATAATATAAAACTGAAATGATAGAAAATATACCATTTACACATAAGTTAATAGTGTTTTGTTATTTATAAATTATATATTGAGTTATAGTATTTAAAAATAACTGATAAGAGTTTTCTACGATAATATTGGTTACAATAATTAATAAGTTATTAGAAAAAAAAATGTCAATTAATAATAATTCGAAACCATCTATTTACTTTCAACAGTTGTTTTTATTATGACTTGCGATTTATGGTTAATGTCTTCTGTTTATCATATTTTGCATATTTATTGTATTATAGTATAGTCACTTGAATTTTTTGAAGTTTAGTTTCCTTAATAAAGTATTCGAGTGCATACATACAGGATCATATATGTATATATTTTTATCCACAAACAAGAATAACAAATCTAAAAAATTTTAAACTATGACTGAAATTGAAGCAAAAAACAGGCTCCACAGTAGTATCTTTCATCCTTATCTACGAGAATGGCATTCAAAAAATCTCCAATTAACTCCAGCAAATCTTATGTATCCAATATTTATTTTGTAAGTACCGAGTTTTAACCTCACTCTTATACGATATATTTACGATAAATTGTATTTTAATTATCTATTTATATTTTCAGAGATGTTCCTGATGAAAAAAATGAAATCTCTAGTATGCCAGGCATATACAGATATGGAATCAACCATCTAAAGCAAATGCTTCAGCCTTTAGTAGCCAAAGGATTACGATCTGTACTTTTGTTTGGAGTTATTAATGATGAAATGAAGGTGATGAAAATTTTCGATTTATTTAAATTTAATTTGTATAATTTGGATAGAAAAGTAAAATTATAAATATTAATTTTAAACAGAATCCAATTGGAACAAATGCTGATTGCAGTGATAATCCGATCATCAAAGCAGTGCCGTTGTTACGTAAATGGTTTCCCGATTTAGTGATCGCGTGTGATGTATGTTTGTGTCCTTACACAAATCACGGTCACTGTGGGATTCTTTATGAAGATGGTACAATTAATAATAAAGCAAGTATAAGTAGGATTGCTGAAATTGCAGTATCGTATGCTAAATCAGGTGAATTGAAATATTTTTGTAGTTTTTAATTTTTGTTGATAAAATTTAGGAAATTATCAATTAATGTTTGTTGTTTTGTTTTCAATAAATATCAATAACTGTTGCGTACACAACAGTGACAATCACGCTGATAAGAGTCATATTGATATTCACTTAGACTTCTCTGCCAATAAATATAGCTCATATGGGTGATTCTTTGTAAAGACGTCTTAAAATCTGTACAAAGTTTTCGGACCAAATTATTTTTGATTTTATTAGAAAAAAAATTAACAAGCGCTAAAAAACTATCAGCTTAATGATAATAAATAAACAGCCAATTTAATTTTTGTTTTTTCGATGTTTGTGTATCTTTTGCCATATAACATGACAGGGGACTGTTTATTTTTATCAAATTGAGAAAAATCAAGCCAACTATTTCAATGCATTCAACTTTTAAAGTTCTCAATGAACATTTACATTAATTAGAATAACATTAAGACTTATGGATCCAACTTTATAAATAAATTATAAATAAAAATAGTTGCTAGGGGACTGAGTTTCTCGTGGCCCAGAATCTGTTTCCAGCACAAACGGTGTTTTGACAATAAATAAAATGGCGATAAAGCACTAACAGCCCTATGGTTATTAACTTAAGGCTAATCAGATCCTTATAAACTTTACAAAAGGTAAAATAACACGCTGGATTTTTTTTTCTGGCTTTGAAATTCTGGCAGGGGACTGTTCTTAAAACGCCTGGGATAAACTTTGGTTCAATGAATTTAATGAAACAATTTAATTTTCGGTACTTTTTATTGAAGAAGATTCCCTGATTAAAAAAAAAAGTATTGAGACAAAGAAAAAAGTATTGAAAAATATTGGTTTTCTAGTCAATCCAATACTTTTCAATATTTTTTCCTTTGTCTCAATACTTTTTTTTATTCAGGGTTGTTAGTTCACTAATTAAGTTTATAACCATTATGGACAAAATTATATATTATGGACGAATAATTTAAAATTTAATTTTAAAGTTTAAATTTTGGGAAAGGGACAGCCCAGGGGACTGTTATTTCGGTGGTTTACGAATTTATAGCAAAAAAACCAAAATTTATTTCATTTTAGTTTTCAATGCTCCGAATAGAAACGTTTTTTTACTTTCGTAATAAATTTTTTTTAGTAACAAAATAACAATTTTTCTAATAAAAAAAATGCCTGGGACAGCAAAAAACATCCTTACAGAGAATCACCCACATAACAAGATTTAATATTTTAAATGCTTAATATTTAGTTACTCTAAAATATTTGCATAATTCGTATATTTGTTACAAACTATTTAATGTTTAAAAATTAACATAAAAAATTAAACTGTTTTAGGAGCTCACATAGTGGCACCATCAGATATGATGGATGGTAGAATAGGAGCCATAAAAAAAGCTCTTGACAAGGCAGATCTAGCTCATAAAGTTGCTGTTTTATCTTATGCTGTGAAATTTGCATCTGGTTTCTACGGGCCTTTTAGAGATGCGTCAAAATCAGCTCCTAAATTTGGTGATAGAAAATGTTATCAGCTACCTTGCAATAGTACAGGCTTAGCTGCCAGAGCTGCTGTAATTATATAAATTTCGTTTATATTATTTTTTATAGATTGAAAATAATAATTAATTAGTTATTTATTTCAACAGGCACGAGATGTTGCTGAAGGGGCTGATATGTTGATGGTCAAACCGGGAATTGCTTATTTAGATATTGTTCGTAAAACAAAAGATACTTATCCAGATTATCCGTTATTTATTTATCAAGTATCTGGTGAATATGCTATGATATATCATGCTGCAAAAAATAATGCTATTAATCTTAAAGATGTGCTCACTGAAATATTAACTTCAATGCAGCGAGCAGGTGCTGATTGCATTATTACTTATTTTACTCCTTATATTTTAGATATTTTAATTCCGCCGAGTAAATATTGAGTCTGCTGTACAAATTTTTTAATTCTTTTATAGAATTCTACAAACATGTTTTCAGTTTAGAAATTATTTATGGATAAAAATATACAAAATAAATAAATATCTTATCAATTGAAAATTGTTTCATTTTATATATTTTATTTTTTTCAAATTTTTTTGTTTAACACGATAATTTTTTTTTGTTGTAAATAATGAATAGTTTGAAGCATTTAATAAAATAATTTCTAAAAATTCTAAGAAATTATATAATACTAAAATTAGCCGTCAGGTATTAATTTAAAAAATTTTTTTAACAAATTAATTGCAATAAAAAAATGATTTAAAATTTTTCACTTGTAATTTTTATTTATTTTCACATGTGGAATTTTTTAATTAAATTTTTTTTTTACCATAAAATAGTAGACATTAGACTATTATTGTTATTATTTATTTTCTTTTTCAACAATTAGACTGTGAATTGCATCACAGTTAAAAAAATTTTTTTTAATAATTTTCAGATTTCTGCATAAAAATTAATTTAGCAGATATTTGATAGTTTTAAAAATTTTTCTAATGAATAAATTAAGGCTAAAAGATTGACATCCCAAGCGTCACATAAAAAATTGTTGACTTTTTGGAAAATTTTATTTAACAAGAAGTCAAAAACTAATAACTGTAAACTTAAATTTGACAAAATATTACCAGAAAAATTTTAGTGTCGCTTGGGATGTAGAAATTTAAAAAAATCAAAAATGCAATTTTAAAAAATAATTTTTTTGAAAAAATTTGTTTGTTAAATACATAAAAAAATCGTTAAGTTACTACTAATTTTAATCTTTTAATTTCTGCTGTTTTAATCAAATGATTTTTTTGAATTAACTTTTACTGAAGCTGATGTAATTTTCAAGAAACCAAGTCCTGTTAGATTAGATTTAAAATATGATATAAAATTTCGCGCATGACAAATTTATCAGTACATACAGTAAAAGAATTATAAGAAAAAAAAAAGTAGTTAGTAGCACATGAATATATCATAATAATTTTATGTATTAAATATAAATTTTAAAATGTCCAGAAAATTCGATAGTAAAAGTAATAATAAAAAAATTTTATAAATAAAATTTATCTCGAATAATAAATTATACAGATAAATTTCAATTGATTGACGTGTCCGAAGCACCCAAATAATATTCTTGATAATACGCAACTGTCACTAAGTGTAGTGTTGGACCAATCAAGAAATGCCGAGCAATTTCTAGTAAAATACATCCGATATCGAAATACATGTACTGTATGTTATTTTCATTTGTGCCAGTGATCATACTATGGATATAAACGTGGGCCAATGAACAATAGCCAACCTGGAGTGGTGATAACCAATCAAATTTGATATTTCCGTTGCTACGTATCTTTATCCACCAATCAGAAGAAGCCACGACAAATTTAACTGTTAATATGCCGGTGCTGAGCTTGTCCGCCGACAGTCAACCGAGAATCAAAGAACGTGAAACAAAGATATCGTCTACGTAGTGTTATTTCACTGTATTACTAAGTTTTACTGAAAATTTATTCAACTTTATTGGTAAATATTCATTTTATTATCTTTCATTTTTTCTGTTGTTGGATTTATTTAATTTCTGTCATTTTGTTAAATTAATTTTCACATTTTATTGATTTGTACATACCATAAAATAAATAATGTTTGCCACGTATCAGAGGGTTCCTTGTTGATGTTCCGTTATAAATTCTTTGGCGTGAATCAGTTTTAACAGTTATTGAATACTGAGTTAAAATAATCATTTGTACTCGTTCAGTTTTTTCAGTAAATAAATTATTTCTTTATTTTGCATTTACTGATAATACGTCAAATTTGCGTTTAATTGAGCCGATAACGCCGGGACATTTTGGTTTGATGAATTTTTTTTTTTTTCGGTTTTTCATTAATAATAAATTCAGATAATTGCTTTTACATGTGACAAATCAATCATTCGTATCAATTTAATTATTCAAATTTGACTGAAATTTTGAATGAAATTAACTTAGCTTACTTACGGTTATGCATTTGTGAATTGAATGATGACCTACTAGAATGTTCTGCCACCCCTTACGTGGGTGGGGACAACATTTAATGAAAAGATAACTGTTTTGATATTTTAAAAATTTATATTTCCTGTCAAAAAATATTTATGATTTTTACTTTAAATTATAAACACAAATATTAATTTATTTTTTTTTTTCTTTTTTACAGATAACAAAATACAAACAAAAATGAAGGGTATATTAGCTTTAATGGTGTTAGGGCTAATTGCAGCTACTGCATCTTCGAAAGAAGATAGTAAGAAGAATGACGACATTGGAACAGTTATTGGAATTGATTTGGGAACAACATACTCTTGGTAATTAAATTAAATTTCGTTATCATTCATTAATATATTTAAAGCAATGAAAATACTCATAAAAATTTTTTTTTCTCTCTAGTGTTGGTGTTTACAAGAATGGTCGAGTTGAAATAATTGCCAACGACCAAGGAAACCGTATCACTCCATCTTACGTGGCATTTACTGCAGAAGGAGAACGTCTGATTGGTGATGCTGCAAAGAATCAACTGACCACTAATCCAGAAAATACTATTTTTGACGCCAAGCGTTTGATTGGTCGTGAATGGTCAGACCCAACAGTTCAACACGATGCTAAATTCTTCCCATTCAAAGTAGTTGAAAAGAACAGCAAACCTCACATTAAGGTAAAGACGAAAGACGGAGACAAAGTCTTCACTCCTGAAGAAATTTCCGCTATGGTTCTTGGAAAAATGAAGGAAACCGCAGAGGCTTATTTGGGTAAAAAAGTAACTCATGCAGTTGTTACTGTACCAGCTTACTTCAATGACGCTCAGAGACAAGCTACGAAAGACGCTGGAGCGATCGCTGGTCTTGTTGTTATGAGAATCATCAACGAACCAACTGCGGCTGCCATCGCCTATGGTTTGGACAAAAAAGACGGCGAGAAAAACGTACTCGTATTTGATCTTGGTGGTGGTACTTTTGATGTAAGTCTTTTGACAATTGACAACGGAGTCTTTGAAGTAGTAGCAACTAATGGTGATACTCACTTGGGAGGTGAAGATTTTGACCAACGTGTAATGGAGTACTTTATTAAATTGTACAAGAAAAAGAAGGGTAAGGACATCAGAAAAGACAACCGTGCTGTTCAAAAGCTTCGTCGTGAAGTTGAAAAAGCCAAGAGAGCTCTCAGTGCCAGTCATCAAGTTAAAATCGAAATTGAATCATTTTTCGAAGGTGATGATTTCTCAGAGACCTTGACCAGAGCTAAATTTGAAGAATTGAACATGGATCTTTTCCAGAGTACAATGAAACCAGTACAAAAAGTACTTGAAGATGCTGACATGAACAAAAAAGATGTTGATGAAATCGTACTTGTTGGAGGATCCACCAGAATTCCAAAAGTTCAACAATTGGTTAAAGAATTCTTTAATGGTAAAGAGCCATCCCGAGGTATTAACCCCGACGAAGCTGTTGCTTATGGTGCTGCTGTACAAGCTGGAGTTCTTTCTGGAGAACAAGACACCGACGCAATTGTTCTTCTTGACGTAAATCCTTTAACTATGGGTATCGAAACTGTTGGAGGTGTCATGACCAAATTAATTGCCAGAAACACTGTTATTCCGACCAAGAAATCACAAATCTTCTCTACTGCATCCGACAATCAACATACCGTTACAATTCAAGTTTATGAAGGAGAACGTCCAATGACCAAAGATAACCATCTTCTTGGTAAATTTGATCTTACCGGTATCCCACCAGCACCCAGAGGAATTCCTCAAATTGAAGTAACCTTCGAAATTGATGCTAACGGTATTCTACAAGTATCTGCTGAAGATAAGGGAACTGGTAACCGTGAGAAAATTGTTATTACCAATGACCAGAACAGACTTACACCTGATGACATCGAAAGAATGATTAAAGATGCTGAGAAGTTTGCCGATGAAGACAAAAAACTTAAAGAACGTGTCGATGCTCGTAATGAATTTGAATCTTACGCTTACTCAGTGAAAAATCAACTTGCTGATAAAGAAAAGCTTGGATCTAAAATTTCTGAGGAAGACAAGGAAAAAATAGAGGCTGCTGTTGACGAGAAAATTAAGTGGCTTGAAGAAAACCAGGATACTGACCCTGAAGAATACAAACAACAGAAGAAACAACTTACTGAAATCGTTGAACCCATCATCGCGAAGCTTTACCAAGGTGCTGGTGGTGCTCCTCCACCAACTGGCGGTGACGATGATGATCTCAAAGACGAATTGTAAGCTAGTTACAAGCAAATACCAGTTCATCTTAAATCCAGACTGAATTAATTAAGAGAAAATTAAAGCTTCCTATTGCGATAATTACTTCGGAAAATTAAATATTTAATTTCTTTTTTTTCTTTACTATCTCTTTCAATTAACATTAGCTAATTGATTCCGAAGTTATTTATCAAAAGGAGTTATACCGTCGAGCATTTATATAAGATCATTAAATTACAATTATTATTATTTTACAAATCTCAACGACGGTAATGTATTCTAGTTTGTTCTAGGTAATTAGCCTTATGATGAGATAAAAATATGTAGATGTTATTCTATAAATTTTGTACTGATGAGGTTTTTCTTAATTCTCATTGGATTTTTTAATTTATTGTTAAGTAAACATATATATATATATTTTTTTTTTGTATGATTATATTGTATGTAACTGAGAATAAATGAATTTGAAAATGCGTGTGATTTTTGTCGCTCGCCAAATGTTACAAAGCGTGCAAGATAATTAAATACAATATTAATGTAAATTGTATGTTTGAATGCGTGAAATATGCTAGGAATGTATTAATATGAAAATAATATTAAATAAATCATTTTTTTCAAAAGTTTTTATTTTTTTATTTTAAATTTAGTACCAAATTATTTAATTGAATAATTATAAAATACGATACATTTATTTTTCAATTAAAACACTTTAATCCAAAGTTTCATACAAATCGTAATTATGTTTATAATTTATTAATAATTAGTAAAAATTAATCAACGCCGTTTAAAAAATTAACAATTGTTATCATGCTTTTTTGCACTACAAAAAATCAACCTATTTAAAATGATACAGCATTAAAACTTAATAAATTAAGGAATGAAAAATTAAAATTTAACAATTTGTATGTTAACCAAAAGAATATTAAGTCAGACTTTTAAAAAAAATTGTAATATAACATCTAACAATAATAAAATTAATATGCTAATGAAATAAACATTTTGTATGAAATAGTTAGCAAAATCATGAAGCCTAAAAAATAATTTATTAGTTTTATTGGTATTTTGTTTATTTAAAGTTCGTTTTACAGCACCAATATGTTTTCAGTATGCAGACATAATACTTTGTTAGTAAGAATTAGTTTCGGTATAAAAAATAACATCACAATGAATTTCTTTCAACACGTTTTCT
Source organism: Cotesia vestalis (assembly GCA_000956155.1). Lineage (NCBI taxonomy): Eukaryota > Metazoa > Arthropoda > Insecta > Hymenoptera > Braconidae > Cotesia > Cotesia vestalis. The sequence goes on along the minus strand of JZSA01000551.1, from coordinate 26,334 downwards.
TGTTTAAGCTAAATATTTTTTTTTTTTCGTAACTGAACACAATTCAATTTTTATTTTTTAGAGTATATATTAGTGAATATAAATACAATATATTTTAATATAACCAAATCAATGTTATCGTTCGAGTATAAAAACATTTTTTAACTTTTTTAATCTTATCTAATTTAAAATTTTTTTGTTATTGATCAGTTTTTGTAATTTGTAAAATATTGATGTTGAATCTTATTCGTAATTCATTGAATTTGAAATGATAAAAATTATATAACATATATATAATTAGTTAATACATCAAAAGTTACAAAATTTTTGTTAAGTATATTTCTAATTACGGGTAATTTTTTTTTTTTTTTACTTTTACTTTCATCAAAGTATTTTTTTTTGTTTCCGAAATTTTTTTCTCATACTTATCCACTTTAACTAAGTATATTTTTTAACAGTACCCCACACTTAACTATTAAAAATAAGCACGAATTAAAATAATATTGAAGCTAATGTAGTAATCGTTATGCTAAACATTAATCTGTAAGAAAAAATTTCTGAGAATCAAATAAAATTTCTATTAATTTATAAAAATTAACAAATTTTTGTTTTGTAAATCTAAATTTTGACAAAATTTTAACTGTAGCTTTTTTTTACGTATGTGTACAGTAAAATATGATTATATTTAAAAAAAAGAAAAAAAAAGAAATAATTTCATTCATAAAAAAATGGGGAACATTATTAACGAGTATTTTTAAAAAAACCCTACATTATTTTTATATGCAAATAGTATATATTATACGAATACATGCATGGTTATTCGATTACTATATTCGATAAATATTTTCATCTCTTAGTTAGTTAGTTAGGACGTTATGTGTTTAATAAAGCAAACAATAACGATTTTAAAATAATAGCAGCCAAAAAGAAAAGAATCTTAGTGTATTTTTGCTATTAAAAATTTCATTTCCAATTTTATTTACCTAAACTTGATAACCTAGTATGTATATCTTGTAAAATTAGAGAAATATATTTTTTAACATGATAACTTTATAACTGATTTTTAATGAATGATTTTCTTAAAATTTTCATTTATTTTTTTTGCATATTCCCTAGTTATTGGATTGAACACATTAAATGTATTGTTTTGTTTATTTTTATAATGCCTCTTAAACTTTGCTTTTGTAAATTCGTAAAAATTATGTTTATTTCCGATTTCTAATTCGTTTAATTATTCCAGGACATGACCAAGAGAAGAAGCAAAATAAAACTTTACTAAAACATGTATAGTTATATTTCTACACTTTATCGTCTTCCTATCGGTCGTCCTTTATATTTGATTGATTATTTAACTTAGATATATACTTTTCATTGTATGAATTATTGAGTAATATTTATGAATACATTTATGGTTTATTTTTGTTTTATCACGATTAAATTCATTTAATAACGCAACAAGCGAAACGCATAACAAGATTCAGAATTTACAAAAAATGTTATTTTTTTTTGCAATATTTGTATATTAAGGTATAATTTAAATAAATGTTGTAATTAAAAAAAAATAACACGTGAAAATTTATAGTTAAGTATCGCCAGTAGTTTTGTACGCCTTATAACAAGAAGCGTTAGAGGGTGTACTTCCGTTATCGACAAATGAGATTCTTCAGATTTACATTTTTTTTATTTACCTAAATAAATCCAAAGCAATAATTGTCATAAACGTATTTTTGACGGCATGTCTCTGATTTAATTTTCTCACTATTTATTTTTATTTATTTTATTATAAACAAATATCGACTGTCATATCACAGTTGTTTAAATCTTAGTAGGAGTACTAAATATTTGTTGCTTTCACATTAGTATTTTGAATATGGCATATATCAAACATATAACAATTAAATAAAACTCATGTAAGTCTATAACTCTTTGGGGCTAAATGCGTATCACAGTAAAAGAAATTTTTCTTTCTTTTTTATTTTTTTATATTTTATTTCGTTTCTTACTATTACTTTTTTTTTTTTTTTTACGATATTTGACAGAAAAAGTTATTTTCCTAAATTATTAAATACCATTCAGAGACATACCTATAACTAAGCGAATTATTTTCCATTTTTTTTTTTTTTTTTTTTTTTTTTTTTTTTTCATGTGATCACACTATGATTTGTCATAATCGATTTCTAATACTTTATTTAAACAAATTAGCGATAATATTTAAGCGCATTTTTAAAGTTTGTATTTTTTTGTTCTTTTCTTGTTTTTATATTTATATTTATAGATATAAACGTATTCTATGATATAAAAAGGTACATTCTACTTATTAAGTTGTTATTTTTGTTATTATTGTGTAATCTTAAAATAGGTTTTTATATATCTATGCTGTAGATTGGAATAAATTCATTGATACTATACTTGTTTTTTTTTATAGTTAAATTAAAAATTCTTAAAAAATAAATTAATAATCACTATTCAAATTTGTCAGTTTGTGAATTGTCAAATTGAACTATTTTTAAACTTTTTTCAATTAATTTCAGAATATATAAAACTCATAACCAACTGTATTTTAAAGAAAAATTTCAAATTTGACTTATTTTCGTTTCTTTATCTCTATAATCGATTAAAAAAATAGTTACTAAAAACGTTATTAATTTCCATATTTTGTGCAGTATATTCTAAAAACATGCAGTTAATATATTCGTTAAATAGTACATTATTAATTAACTAGAAGTTAGTAAATTATACTTTTCAATACATAAATATTGATAATTTCTGAAATTTATGATTTTTCTATGAGTAGCTGTTAAGTTCGTCGCAAGTTGAATAAAAATATTTAAAAATTTCCTATTGAAAATTGTGGAATATAAATAAAACTTAGAAGTAGTAGTTAGTACGGTGAAAACTTAACTGTAATTTTTATCGCTGTTTATGATTATTTTAGGCCATCACTTATGATTTTCTTCTTCTGTTCGTGAATATTTATTTTCACCTATCTCGAATTAAAATTGACGTTTTGCAAAAGCTTCAATAACTTTTGGAACATGAACATCGAAACCACAAACTGTTAACACATCATTAACATATTTGCTTTCCATGTATGTTGATGTAGTGCCGACAACCCAATTTACCAATCTGTAAATAAAAATAATTTTTTTTTTTTTTCAACATTCTAACATACGATTTAATTTTATACAATAATCACTACGATATATTGCAAACAATAAAATTTTATGATATCTACATAACGAAAATCGTAATAGACTTATAATGCAAACAATGATAAATATTAATTACCTTGTGTTAGGTAAATTCATTTTTTTCTTGTAAAGATCCATAGCCCGAGATGTAAAATCATATTTTTCACGCATCTTATCGACAACATTGATAAAAACATCATATTTTCTTCGATGATGTGCCGCCCAGAGAATTGGTTTACCAAGATTTGGTGGAACATTGACTCGGACACGCATTTTTTCGTAGGCTTCCTGATATGTTGCATTTTTGTCAAGATGAACTGGTCGTGCATTTAAACCTTCAGTGGCAGTAAAAGCGGATACAGTAACTTTATCTTCAGATCGTAATAAGCCGAGTGCAATAATACAAGCAGCTTCAAGTACCCAGGGTTTGAAAGTATCAACTGACATTTGAGCTATTTGTTTCTTTTTCCAGCTTTCTGTGCTTACAGTTATTAAAACTCTTAGACCCGTTGGCTCAATGTTTGCAAATGAAATATTTAAAGCCGAATATAAAGCATCAATAATACGTTTATCTGGATTAGGTAATTGTCGATTTTTAAGTTTATTTTTTCTTCCTAACTTTCGTTTTGTAAATACTGGTATTTTATCTGGATCTTCGTAAGTTTTAACAGCCATAAGAATAACCGCAGGACGAATTTTAGATCTTAGTATTTGATCTTTGTTTGTGATGGCACTTAGTATTTTTTCAGTTAATTGAGATGTTGGTATAAGTAAACCAAGATTATGAATTCTTTGAAGATTTTCAACAATAGTAGGCAAATCCATTGACTCAATTAAAGCTTCCCAAACTTCCGGCGAATTAATTAAGCTAGCATGAACATGATCTAATTTATAATTACATGTTCTAATTAATCCTGCAGCTCGTATAGCGTCTTCACACTGTCGAAAGTTATCTACCCGTTCAATAAAATGTAAAATTTCTATTGCTTTTGTTTCATTACCGAATTCCAATTTTGCTTTATCTAAGCCAAACATAATGTATTTAAAAACAGCCTGCATGTCTGGACCAAGGCCTTTAGTAACTGGATGTGAGAGCTTTATAATATCTTTGTGTTTCCAACCATGCCTACTTTTATATTTTGTTACACATTCAGCCAAATTTTTAACATCATGAGATAAATACCATTTATTTACCATACTACGCCAACCATGTCCGTAACCATGTTTGGGAATCGATGATTGTTTACTTAGTTGAGATGCATATTCAATGAATAACATAAACTGTTCTGGATTTTTACATTCTTCTGAAATAAAATTATATGCTGCTTGTCGTAATTTCTCACTTTTTTCTTGTCGTGCACATACGGCTAGAGCAAATATTAAAGTTTCAGGCTTAGGTACTGATCCTGATTCCAATAACTAAAAGTGGATAATATTATCATACTTTTTAATTGTCTGCCTATAAAAAAAATTTACTGTTTTTGTAATTGAAAAAATTACCTGTTTTATTTTAGTAATTGGAAATAATTCCGTATCTTTTTCTGCAGCTAATTCTACAATAGACGTTACTTTGGCCATTGTAAAGTGATTTTGATTGGTCCATGTTCCTGAATAATAAACTGGATACTCTTTACCAATATAAAGATATCTTACAAATCGGGTCTTAGGGCTGTCATCATCCACTGAAACTCCAACTTCTACTGCCATTTCTGCGCTTCTGGAGCAGCTGGATTTATTACATACATGTATGTATAATTATTATTTTATTTATGCATAGTGTTGTTGAAATTTGGTAAGCAAACAAAATAATAAGAAATTTATCACGTACTAAGTGTAATAACATATAATTTTCTCCCAATCATTTTTTGCATTTTTTTTTTTACAATGCACAGTACACATAACTTAGTTAAACTGTGTATGTTTAGTTTAGTTTAGATGATTTTTTAATTATGCCAAAGCCGAGGCAAAGTAGTAATGAGAGAATATACATAAAATTTTACAATTATTGTGCAATTTTAAGTATGCAATTGTACATAACAAAAGAAGAATAAGAAATAAAAAAAAATAAATTTAGGTATTTATACCAGATAAAATTATAAATATAAGAATAAAATTTGTAATTATATACAAATAAGGTGTTAATTTTTTACCTGATTAGAGTTTACTGATTTAAATTCAAACTCAATCATACAATACACTGACGTGCAAAATTTGTGACAACCTTAATCGAAAACACTTGCTAAAAATACATTCGATAGAGAAATGTATAAGTAGATATATGTTTGTATATGTAGGTATACTTATTCGAAACCGTTAGAAACTTGATCACGGTATCATCATTGAACGCGAATCTACCCGAACAATTTACTTGGGTCTTGTGATAAGACCCGAGAAAGTCCGAAGATGATTCTCTTGTTCATTCAATGTTATATTAAAATATTTTTATAATGATAATGATAAATGACTGGTTACCATCATATGTATAACACTGAAGTTGATATATTTTAAAAATTTTTTTGGAATTTTATAGCAATTAAATTGTTAAAAAAAATTTTATTAAAAAGTTTCACATGTGAAAATTAATAAAAATTACAAGTGAAAATTTTTAGAAGTATTTTTTTATTGTAATTAATTTGTTAAAAAAATTTTTAAACTTCACAGCTGACCGCTAACTTCAGTATTATTCATATGTGTAAAATTTAAGTATCCATTTTTTTTTTTTTCTTAATTAAATTGTAAAAAAATTTAAGAAACATCATATGGATGTTATGTCTCCCTCCATCTTAGTGACAACTGTTTAACTGTAATAACATAACGTTAGAAATATTAATCGTGAAAATTTTATTTTTTGCTATTTTGTAATTTACTAACGCGGCTCTCATGAAATTCATCAATTAGCGCTAAATTTAAATCATGTTCTTGTTTTATATTAAAAATATTAAATTACATATTTATTACTCTAAAATTCCATATAAGTAGATATGAAATAATAAAAAACTTTAGGTCTTGAGAAATAATATGTAATAAGGGTCAGGTGAAAAGACTATCAATAAATTTTAACACATTCTTAATTATTCGTTATACGACGTTTCATCGGTTTTATTCCGACATCCTCAGGTATCTAATTTGACAGAAAAATAGTACAATTATTTAAAAAATCATTTAAAATAAAAAAATTAATTATAAATAAATTAATTTAAAATTATAATTAGTAATTGTAAATGAATTAATATAAAAATTATTATTAACAATAAATTTTAACACAATTATTCGTTATACGACGTTTCGTCGGTTTTATTCCGACATCCTGAGGTATCTAATTTCACAGACAAATAATACAATGATTATAATTTTTATATCAATTTATTTATAATTAACTTTATTGTTTTAAATGATTGGCAAAATTAATAATTATTCCGAATTAAAATTTACACAAGTTCGATTTCAATGTTTTTGTTTGCAATTTTTTTATAGTCGATGCGCCACCTTTGAATAAAATTTAAACTAAGCTTAAAGGCAATGTTTCAATTGATTCGACGGTTACGTGTTGCAAGTTTCGTCGATGAGTTGCATCAGCCCATCAGTCCATAGATAAGAACCAGCAAGTGGAAACAGAAAAACGTTTCATCAGTGCGTGTGTCATCGATTCGACTGATTCAGTCACGAGAAGCAAGTACAAACGTCTAGTTTAATTAACGGTGCTAAGACAATTCAGGTAAATCAAAAATACTTTTTCTTTCTTTCTTTTTTTTTTTTTTTACTAAGTAAATTTGAAGTTTTTTTAGAACTATTTTTTTATCGCTTCTATTGCACCATAATACTCAACTTTAGTAATTGTTTAGTGAATAGCATTTAAAAAAAGCGGAAGTCTGGAAAATTCGATGGTTAATTTTGAATTCAACCACGTGGAATTTTATTTCGTTGGTTTGAAACGTCAAATTCATGCTTGGTTTTAAATTAAATCGTTGAATTTTGGACACTATTTACTATTGGTTTTATTTTTTTTAGTCAAAAATTATGTCAATTGGGTATTATATAATATGTCTGGCCCTGAGCCATGTCCTACTGCCTCATATTTTGTCACGCGCCCTCACACTTTTTATTTTAAAAAATTTTCTGTCACAATATCTTGACTAGGTCAACAAAATTATTTAGAAAAAAAAAAAGCCTAATTAATTGAATAAAATGCAAACATTTTTTTTTAGCAAAAGTATTTTTAGACTATTTTATTTGAAGGTTAGCATTATTAGTTCAAGGTCAAGACAGTCAAATTCGACTTTGATCAAGAAATAAATTTAGATTTTTTTTTTTTTAGCTAATAAATTAATTTATTGATTTTATTAATTGAAATTAATTGAATATCTCATTTTTAAAAAATAAATTGATGAATGATTGATTGAAAGGAAAAAATGAATTCGCGCAGACGTACGAGTTTAATAAATATATTCCAAAGTTAGATAATCATACGTCATACAGATGCTGTAACAATGAACGATTCAAAGTGTGATTGTCGTATCACAATGAAACGCTAATTTGATAGATTATTCATAATCCAATCAATATTACAAAATTTCTTAATTAGAATGAATAATTAGTGAATTTTATATGAGAAGCTAAATAATATTTTATTATTACAGATAGCAACGCAAAATGGGAGTTCCTGCTGGTGATTTTGAAAAAGGAAAGAAGGTAAAATATTTATTATTATTATAATTTGTTTAATTTTTAAATAAATAACTGTATATTGATTTGTTCTAGCTTTTCGTTCAAAGATGTGCTCAATGTCATACCATTGAGGCTGGTGGCAAACACAAAGTAGGTCCTAACTTGCATGGAATATGGGGTAGAAAGACAGGTCAAGCACCTGGATTCACTTACACCGAAGCTAACAAAGCTAAAGGTACATTTTTTAGACTAAAAAAAAAGGTATTTAATAGTACTTTGTCATTAACCGTTGTATTTTGAACATTTTAATAGGTATTACATGGAACCAAGATACGCTCTTTGAGTACTTGGAGAACCCGAAAAAGTACATTCCAGGTACAAAGATGGTGTTCGCTGGATTGAAGAAACCCCAAGAACGGGCTGACCTTATTGCTTACATTGAGAAAGCCAGCAAGTAAAATCTAAATTGTAAACTTCAATGCCTGAACAAATTTCACCAATGAAGACGCAAATTGATCAAATAGTTAAATTATCGTCTTTAAAATTTGCGTATTCTCTGTCCAGTCAATTGGTTAACATTTTCTCCTGTTAATTCTCTTTCTATGCGAATCATCCATCCTTGAATATCTTAAAACTATTCGATGATCTTCGTGAAGAATAGTTTTAGGGATGTGCTATGGGAAATTAGTAAATAAATGTTATTAAAAATAAGTAGATAATTGAACAGTATAAAAATATATCAATTTGTGCATATTGAGAAAACAAAAATCTCAATTGTTAACGAATTGAAATTTATTTAGATCCTTGTGGTCAAAATAAATCATTGTCATTATTTATTTATTTTAATTGTGTACAGTTAATTCATTTAATTCATCAACATTTTCGTCAATAGATTCAAAATATAAATTCAAAAACAACTTCGTATCTTGTTTTTTATTGTCGTTGAATTTATTTATTCCAACCCAAAGATTTGTGGTAAAAATAAACATAAATCCTGACGAAATTTGAGACTTAACTAGAAAATTTTTAATAATGATGTGATGATGACAAATATTTTTTTCAACTTGGTCGACAAGTAGAAAGAAAAAAAAAGAAGCATTTCTGGTCATACTTTGCAGTTGCTGCCTTGGTTTATTCCGATTGATAAATAAACATCAGCAAACAAAATATATATATATATATATTTTTTTTTTTCAAATAGTTTGAATTTGACCCTTATGTTGAGCAGTTATAATTTTTTTAGTTTTTAATTATTTTATTTTATTCATTTTCATTGTGTTTTACAAGTTGTCTGATAATTTATTTAAGTCAGGTATTAAGTTCAAAAAATGGTAAAATACCGAATTTATCAGAATAGTCAACCTCTTCAACTCTTTTTAGATGATTTTATTATAATTTTTACACGTGCGAAATATTCTGGAAGAGATAGGTAAGTACACAATTCTGTATCTCAGTAATACCGACACAGAAAGATTATCTATATGATTAAAAGAATAAGATAAATTTTGTCTTCGGCGTGATTAAATGACAAAATAGTCTTTTGAAGATGAATTTAGTATCATTGTGCTTTTTCAAGGTTTCATATAATTTTCAGTGTTAGCTCATTTGTTACGGTAAGTTTTGCGAGTAGTTTTAAGTAGATTCGTATTAATGATTTCAAAAAATTGAGAAGTTATTGGTTTCATCTTGATTTTCGAAAATCAAGTTATCAGATCTTCATTTCTTAAGGTCCGAGGAAACTATTCTGATTATTTCCACGAAGATATCCTTATGTACTTGCGCGCGCGTGTGTGTGTGCTCGAAGAACTCACAACTTAGTAGAAAATTTTTTAAATGTTTTTAGTTTTGACCTCAAATATAGCGGGAAGTTCAAAAATAAGAAAAATTTTGTGACGAAAATGTGTTTATTTTAAAGGCCATGTTTATGGCGAAATTTAATGTCATCAGAAAGATCTTGACATTAATTTGTACCTTTTCACGATTTTGTATATTTTTCACTTGTAGTCCGTTTGTTTAAATTAATTTGTTTCAAAGTGTGTTGTGATGTTTTGTAGATACTTTTATTTATTTAGTATTTTTAACTTCAGCTAACAAAATGAGATAATCAGATTAGGATATTTATCTAAAACTTCTAAATGAAGATTAAATTAGCCGATATCGGAAAATTTTTACAACTTTTTAATTAAAAAAAATTATTTGGAAAAATTGGACATGCAGAAAATTATAAAATTTTAAGGGCAATTTTTAAAAAATATTTTTATACTTATAATTTTTATTGATTCAAAAAATTAAAAATTGTCAAATGTCTGCTAATTTTAGTATTATAACTTCTAACTTACTTGAATACATAAATATTATTATGAAATTCAATTTTTAAGTAAAATGTATTATCTCAAATTTACTGTGTGTGTGTGTGTAACTGTGTGTTATAACTTTTGAACAACTTGACTGGTCGGAACGTGGTTGACGGCAATCGGAAGGGTTCTACTCAACTTAAATTTCTTGAAAATTTGAATCGATTTGGCCCGATAGATTTAGAGAATTGGTTTTTCCGTTAGTGAGATATCGTAGTCCAGATTTGAAAAATAGTATTTTTCCGACTCTTTAATAACTTCGGGATTTCTTAACTAATCGATTTTTCACCTTGTACAATGTCTTTAGAGCTCAAAAAACTGCGTCGGATGTCGTATCAAAAATTAAGATCTATCGTTATAGCTTTTCAAAAATTGTTGTGATGCTTTTATCAGTAATTTTCAGATTTTTGAATTCTATAGATTAAAAATCTTAAAAAACTTAAAAATCAATACTGAAATATTTTTGATTGCCTTTCGCTTAGAACAACTCAATTTAGCGGGAAGTTACAGGGATGGCCTGCAGGATTAACTGCCATCAAAATTTTTTCAACAGATGTTTGTGTGATTGTATTTTCCCGCGATTGGAGTGTACCCTTGTCAGATTATTGAATAAATAAATGTTAGTTACTGAATAAATAAATGTAAGTTATTTAATAGCCCAATTATGTTATTATTATTATTATTATTATTATTATTATTATTATTATTATTATTATTATTATCATTATTATTAATTGTTGTTTTTTTAAGAAATTTATATAATATTCTCAAAACTGATAAATTTGTTGTCATTAATATTTATATATCAACACGGAACCAGGCGTTAGTTCAAAATATTCTTGATGAAGCCAGAAAGATTTCAAAACGTTCACAGAAAAAACCAGTATGGTGATTGTGATGAAAGCAAGTCGAGGTAATGGAAGTAAAAGTACAGATTCAATTAATTTATCTGTGCATTAAATCAATTCAAAAAATAAACTAAATATTTCCATTTTTTCATTAGGGATTTAAATTCAACTAATATCAAGCAAAAATTAAATAATAATAATTCAATTGTAGATAATACCTTACGAGAAACTCGATTTTGGGACTTTTTTTGATAATCTGCAGCAAAAATTTCCGTAATATAAGTGTAGTACAAATAAAGATGCAGATTATAATAATAATTATACTTTCCAAAAATGAATAACTGATTCTCTTTTATAGAGATCTCTGTATTCAGTTATAAAATTATCAAAATGTAATTACGCCTTTCTAATAGAGAAGCCAACAGTTCATCATATCTAGTCAACAATGATAAGGATTAAATCTCTGACAACTATTAACATTTTTAAACTACCTGAGTTTATTTTGCGACCAAATGCTTAATACTATAGATAGGGAGCAGTACATTTCATTGCCTCGATAAGGATATCGTAAGTATAAATTAATTATAATATTTATTAGTCAAATCTTTTGAGTTTATTCTTATTTTGATTGAAAAAAAAATTTTTAATCGGTTCATAGTGAAAAAGATTCTTTTTGATCGCGCTTAAAACTATATTTGTTTTTATCTAAGCTTGACGTATCATTTATATACCAAAAACTTAAACTTTTAACAAAATTTGATTAAGCCACTTTATGTATTACTTGACTTTCTAATATCAAATTTGGGCATTTTCTTCTTCCACAAATATAAGATTTTTTTTTTACTTTTAGTTTCAATACTATTACTAATTTTATTTCGGAAATTCGCTAAAAAAATTAAAAATTTCATAAATACAACATAAATTAACAAAAATTTTTTACACATGTTCACTTGTTATAAAAAAATTGGTGAGATACTTCTTTTCACAAAAAATTTATTTTCATGAATATATTCACATTTATATACACTGGAATATAACACTGAACCTGTTGTCCAAAAACATAATGATACTTAATTTTTTTTTCTATCGAGAGTATTTTTTTTTTTTTAATTTAATTTTCCTTGTCATGAATAAATATTTGTATTTAACTTGTATAATTAATCAATATTCCGTCAATAGATTTAAAATACAAATTAAAAACTAATGAAATTAAGCTAATTTGTTGCCATTAATAAATATTCAGTACAAATTTAAATGTGAATCAATACGGAATTACCCATTTAATTATAAAATTTTTAGTGATAAGTGATAATAAATGTTTTTTTAATACTGGGCTGATAAAAAGAAGGAAAAAAAGAGAGGATGTGGTCGCAACTCACGGATGTTGTCTTGGTTTACCCCAATTAGCAAATAGAAGCCAGTAAACAGATTAATTTTTTTACCAGTTTTAATGTGACTTTCAGGTAAAGCAGTTCTAGTGTTTTTTCTTCTTTTTTAAATAACTACTTTACATATTTTTGTTATAATGAGCAGTATTTATGGACATTTAAATAATGAAGAATCAAATGAAAGTGAATTTAAACGTAATCCAGTACGACGTAGTCTTAGACTCCGTTTAACTCGGGTGTTCAGTTCAGGCAGTTTAAAAAGTCCAAAAAGCCCTGGATATTCTAGTTTGTCGGATTCTCCCAACTCACCTGAAATCAGCTCAGCAATAAAGACTCGGTACTCATGGCAGAATAATAATTTGAAAAATATATTATCAAATTCACCAAGATCATCCATTTCTCCAACTTCTTGTAATGATCCCATCAACAGTTTAACATTTATGGAAAATATTAAGCCACCTGAAAATAATGATGAAAATAAGTGAGTATCGAATTACAATAAAATATTTTGATATTATTTAAAATTGAAAAATAGCTGATAATAATTATGACACTGAAGTTGAGAGACATCTGATAATTTTTAGAAATTTTTTAACAAACAAATCATAGCAAGAAAATTTTATTTAAAAATTTTATCTTTAGAAGTTCTGAAAAATTATCAATGACATTTTTATAAACAATTTTCTATGCCTAGTTCATTTTTCAAGAAAAATTAAAAAATTGTCAAATGTCTGCTAACTTCAGCCTTATTAATAATTTTTAATTTTTGTTTTCAAAAATTTAATTATTTTTTATGAAGAACTAAAAAATTATTTCAAAAAATTTAGAATAGCCTAGTTAAAATTTTCCCTAGGGTAATTATTAAAATTAAAGTTGATGCTCATAATTCAGAACAACATAAAAAAAATATGATAAAACGTTTGATGTTATCAAAACTTGAGCCTTTGTATCTGTCGTAATATCTTCCTCGAGTCCTAAGAATTAGGTCGTTTTGCGTGCGCACGTGGCCTTTAAGTTCAGGTCACCAATACTTTGATATCTAGTGAGTTTACAATAGCGACATACAATGGATTTTCCTCGTGAATTCACCCGAAAACTATCGGGTCGATGCAGCGTCGGCGCTACAAGAGCATTCCCCACTTTCTGGAGATACCAGCTTCCATTTATGTTTAGTGGGGTCCGGGTACACGTGCGATGGTAGTATGAGCGCCTCTCCTACGCTGCTCCACCTCCATCTCTCACCTCTACCATTGCTCGCTAGCAAGGTTTTGGTACCCGACTGCACCTCCGTTCGCCACAACACGCAGAGACTCTACAGTGTAATATTGTTTTATTCAACATTCAAGAAGACAACAAACAAATAACAAGGTAAGTTCATCATTTACTTCGTTAATTTGATAATTACACTATTTTATAATTAATAAATCTAGTTGCGATTTCTTAATCTTGAATAAAACGCATCCCAGTAATTATTACATAATAATAGTGACACTAATTTAATGTTTACTAACAAACGTTATTTCATGTTCTCATATGAAGTTCTTAATTGTTAATAAACTTTAATAGAGTTACAATGAATTTAATTAGCACAATAAATTTCAATTAACAGTATGATAGTTTTATAACAGTCCTATTAAAAAAATGTATGTATGTTAAAAAAAAAAAAAATTTAATGAGCATCAAGTTGATTTATTTTATAACACTGAAGTTAGCATACGTCTAAAAATTTTTTTTTTTTTTTTTTGACGTACATGTCGATTCTATTAGATTATAAAAACGAAAGTATGACACTTGAGTCAATAAGAACATACGGAACATGAATGAAAGTCCAAAATTCAATAAGTCTTTTATATACACATATATAAAATGTGTTTCAACATCAATCGTTTAAATACGTAACGCATTGAGCTAGCTAGTATTTACTAGATATATCCAAGAGTGTAATGTGTTTGTGCATTCATACTGGTATTTATTAAAGTAACAATGTGTTGGTATACATAATTTTGATGGTGTGTATCCTGCATCATCACATCATCAGTTGAAAAAGTAGGTCTAGGGAATCAGCTGACTGAAGAAGGCGCTTGCGCGACATACAGACAGGGACACCTTTCAACTTTTATTACTTGATCATACATCCCACGCAATACTACCCCTTATTAAAATCATAAACCACCCTTCTGTTATTAATAGCTGTTATTCTTGACTTTGACATTCCGCGTATCAGAAGTGTATATGTATAGTCTTTTATTTATATTCATTCATAGTCAGCAGTTTTGTTTCATATCAATTCTGTCGATGTATTACATTTTTTAATTTTTTATGAAATAAAAAGAACATTAAATTCGACGAAATTGATATTTAGTTCTTATAATTTTATTACATAAGTTTCAATAATGTTAATAAAGCAAAATTGCAAGGTCTATCTTTAGCAATGACGAGTATTTGTAGTTAAAAATAAAAAAAAAAACTATCGGCATGGAATAACTTTTAACATAAAAGGCTTTATTTACGTAAAACTTTTTTTTTTAGTTATTTATTAAACTAGATGTTTTGCCCGATTAATCGTTGCGTTAAAAAAAAAAATATAAATATATCCTTGTATATAGAATATAACTATCAATCGTCAGCTGGTGATTGTATAGCTATTATCGTGCATACAAAATGATAAGAAAATTCAGGCCTAGATTTTCAATTATCGACTTTATTAATTGAAACAAATACAGTATGTTATAATCAAATATTTAAGTACCCATGATAAAAATACTTATGTACATTAATTTGCGTTGTAATAAATTCTGGAGTAAGCTTCTAATATTTCATGTTTGTTACAATATAAAAAGAGATAGTGATGATGATAATAAAAAATATGTTATGTTACACTGACATAAATTATAAAATTTTAAATTCAACGGGTAGCAACAGGAGCCATGTCCTACTTTCGTGATATTCGAATACTGAAGTTCTGTCTATGTAATGTAAGAGTGATTAAGCTGCTCCTGGATAACTGCGACACTATGTAATCAAGCAGAAGGGTGAAGGTCTTTAAATCTAGAGCAAATTTTTATTACATAGAATTTATATATATTATGTATGTAATAATGTTTTTTTTCTTTTTTCAAAAATCAATAAAATATTGTTGATTTAATGATTAAAAGTGTAATACAAGAGTTTTTAATGATAAACCAAAAAAGTTAATAGTAGTAATGATGATAATAATAACACGAATTTTTTATTTTAGAATGAAATACTCACCGCAACAACAACAAAAAGAACGAAAATCAGAAAGTGAGGTTGCATCTATGATTGCGACGCCTTCGAGGACATCTCGAAGTAAAAATTCAGCACATGGATGTTCATCTAATCGAATAATTAACAATACTGTATCAACTGGAATATTTGCTTGGATGAGAGTATTTCGAATGGCATCGTTACTGCATAAAATTGGCTGTTAAAAATGATCTTCTGTCCAAATATATGGAACAGATAGATGTAATAATTTGTTAATCGTAAAAATACGCAACAGGCGTATAACAAATGAGGTATCACGTGCTCGACGTTCTTAAATTTTCTTCTTTGGCTCACAAATTAAACTTATTGTGGTCATTGATTATAGAACGTCTTTAGAAATTTATCTAGAGCTAATGCAATAATTACAAGCAATTTGTTTATTAATTCTATTTAAAAGTATAAATAATAGAATATAATTATTTAATATGTATAAATAATTGTAAATTTATCTCAATATTGAGGTAATCAAAAATTTATGATATCACTGACTACATAAATTTTTTTAGAATCGATTATTTTATAATTGGTTATTTATGTATTATTATTTATCCAGATAATTATTTTTTGTAAATTATACGTTTAATTAGTAAAATGCCAGTGATTTAAGAAAACACTATAATTACTGGTGATGTTAAATCGTTATAATTATTGAACAAATATATTTTATGACTACTATAGATATATAAATTATAAATAAAACCATTTTTGCTTTACCAAGTAATGTAATTTTTATTTTTTGTTTGTAATAATAAAAACTTTAATTAAATTCTACATTATTTCTTGCCGGAAGAATTAAATTATTACAAAATACTTTTATTATTTCAATTTATTTTGTTATGTTGCCGAGCATAATAACTCTAAAAATGGAGTATGAGCGAATCATGATGCATTGTAACTCTCGAAACGATTACTCTATTCTATTCATTACGCTTTCGACACAAATACACACAAGACCTAGATGATCTAATGTTTTTTTTTCTAACTTGTAGTAACAACTTTTTTTTTCTCCATATATTCTTCCTCAGAACATTTAAATTTTTGATAGTAATGAGTATTATGCGAACATGTTAAGCACTGAAGTATTAACTTCGGGCCGAATACTTTTACAAATAATGCTATTATGATTATCACAGAACTTCGTTTTCAGCAAAAGTAGACCAAGTTTTGTAATAATCATATTACATAACCGTTTGTGTTGTATTCTTTCGTATTTTAATAATATTAATATATTTAGATTTACTCTCAGAGTAAAGAATATTATAAACAAAAAAATTCGTCTTTTAACTTCCTATTTGATTGACTGAAAAAATTTATCGAGAATTACTAATTATTTTATAATTGAAATTTTTTGTTGGGAAATTTCGATAATCATGCACATTTAAATTTAATGAAATATTTGGTTGAATCTAAATATTGGAATATGTTTGAAAATTTTTAGTTAAATATTTAATAAGGAGTACATAATTATCGTATTTGCTTTATAAAACATACTCCGGTCGGGACAGGTCAGACAAATATTCGTAGAACAAGCCGATTAGTTTTAATTCTTGACGAGATTCATGCATTCTGTAGTAACAAATATTTATTTACGATTGCTATTATTTTATCAAAAACATTCTGTAAAATAATAAAAATATGTATAGGTCATTCCATATAAAATCAACCATGATTGAAATAGACCTTTTTCGAGTTAGAAGAATTTCGGTCAGACTTTTTTTTTATTTTCTTTTAAGTTATGAAACAAAATTCTACCGAAGAATAAAAATTTTTTAAATTTTCTATAGT
The DNA here is from genome assembly GCA_000956155.1 of Cotesia vestalis. Taxonomy (NCBI): domain Eukaryota; kingdom Metazoa; phylum Arthropoda; class Insecta; order Hymenoptera; family Braconidae; genus Cotesia; species Cotesia vestalis. The sequence continues at coordinate 8,836 of JZSA01000551.1, read as the reverse complement.
AAAAAATTTAAAAAAAAATTTGAAAAGCAATTGACCTTGTTGGGCATCCCTGAAACTTTCCACTTTTTTCGAGCTCCAAACGCCCAAAAATTTTACAAGTGCGGTTGATTTTTGAGTTCTTTTGAACGCGTCGTTTGACTTTCATTTCTAGGCGAGGTATGACAAAGTTTTTTAAGACTGCAAAGTGTTTTTGGAGTCTGGAATTGATGAAGTCAAAGAAATTCAAAGTTATTCCAAAAAAACGATTTTTTCGAAATTTTTAAATGACTATAACTTTTAAATGCGTCGTTCGATTTTGAGTTGCTTGACGGTATTCAATGTAGTTTTTAAGCAAAAAAACTGGAGCTTTGTTTGAATACTTCCGGCAAAATTTTGAAATTTCAGCGGAAATGCGAAACAAAACTCCTGTTAAAAAATTCTTTGAAAATCAAATATATCCCTTACGCTCAAAATATGTCAGGAAATGCCCAAACACAACACCTATTAAAAGTGAAATTCAAAATTCCAATTTTAAGAGGCCCGTCATGGAAGTTACATTTTGGCACACCCTAATAAATATATTTAACGTTTATTAGGCGATTATAAGGTTCTGATTCTTCAAGAATAATTTCAATTTTTATAATTACAACGTTTTACTGTAAAATTAAACAAGAAAATACTTTCGTGACGGCACAGGATCACTTCCTTGTTTAATCTTTTCTGGATGAAATTTTGTTTCTATATCTTTCTAATATCTGAGACCATTGCAATCAATTCAATAATATATCTTTTTCTTTCTCAAAAGTTTTTCCATTGATGCTGTTCATCTTTGAATCAGCTTAAATGATGTCTGATGATTTATGATCTCTCAATGGAAGTCTCGCATTAAAGGAAGCTTTAGAGTTGGCTACTATATCATAATAAAGTAATAACATTCCCAATATCTTACTGCAGCTTCTGTAAGACACCATATTGAGTCTTAAAGTATCTGAATTGTCTTTTAATGTTGCATAAATATCAGCACTGTCTACGATTAACAAGAATATAAAGTGCGTATATTTATCAGCTAAAGTTTTTAGTTTGTTTGCGTCATATTGAAAATTTCCGTACTGTTTCGGTATAGTATATTAGTAAATAGAAGAGAAACCATCATCATCACGAGCATTTATTAATTCTCGATTTCTTAAGTTTTCTATAATTGCGTCGCCAATCTCTATGTTATAAGCATTGCATAAAAGCGTCCATCGATAATGTTTTGTTTGTGTGACTTTTGATTTTCACATTAGTATTAGACACACTCACACGTGTGGTGTTAAAAAAAGGATATTAAAAAACTATAAATTATAAAGAATTATTGATTAAAAATAAAATTTTTGAAAATGCATGTAGTACTACCTAGCCTTAAATCGTTCCTCTGATTCTCATTCTCTTTGATCAAAATAAATCAACTTTCAATTAACTTGGAACAAAATATAATTTACTTTGATATAACTTGTACAAAAATTATAATCTTCATCTAAATTTAAAGACTATTTGAAAATAATTTGGTTTAGATAAATAAGACTGTAGTTAGCAGACGTCTGAAAACTTCTGATTTTTTTTATTAATTAAATTACAACTAAAAAGATATTTCTAAAAAATTACACTTATAGTTTTTCAAGTTTTTTACAGGTGAAATTTTTTTTCAATTATTTAATTGAAGTTTTTTCAATAAAAAATTTCTAAAAATTTTGAAATGTCGGCTAACTTCATTTTCACTTAGATAATAATACTATGTGGTTGAAAGTTTTACAATACACAGAGAATAGCTTTACGTCAACTTCCTAAATAGTTACAGGAACAAAGTTAGTGCTGAGTAGTTTTTTTTTTTCCTTATTAAGTTGTATATAATTTAATTATAAATATTTCAAAAATTAAATAATTTTTTTATTTAATTGATAGAGCAAACTAAGAGCAATTTATCAAGCAGAAAAAAATCCTTACAAGCTTGGAACAATGGTAGATTCTAATAACAGAGCATTTAAGAAGAAAATAATTGACATACCGACGTTCTAATTAGCAAATTGTCTAATTCTGTTTTAGAAAATTCTTAATTTATGGGAAAAAAATTGAGTTAATAAATTTTTTTTATCTATAAAACGATCAATTCAATATTTATTGCAGGAATAATAATTATCATAATAATAATAACAAAATCTACGTTAACCTTTTTCTGATTAAATAATCACAGTCCTGAGTTTAGATTGTAGTTATAGCAGTGACACATCTAAATAAAGTTTGCGGTAGATAAAACGAAAAATTGCTTTACCTTCAACATATTTTCATTTTTCGGTATTACCCAGACAGCCAGCGTTTCCTCAAAAAGTAGTTGACTTCCAGCAGTTACGGTTAACTTGACATCATGTTGGTAGTAATTCTTCATTGAATAACAGCTGTAAACAAATAGACGATAATTTACGATGACATTAAAGTTAGCTGTCACTTGATAATTTTTTAATTTTATTTATTTTTTTAATAATTTTTTTTTGCTATAATTTATTTGTCAATGAAAATTTAAAAAATTTTAAAATGATAGCTAAATTTATTGAGAATTAATTTAGCAGATATTTATTAATTTTCAGAATTTTTTAACAAATAAATTATGGCAAAATTAAATGAGAAAAAAAAATTGACATTTAAAAATTTTTTAAAATTATAAATGCAATTTTTTAAAAATAGTTTTTCAGAAAAGAATTGTTTGTTAAAATAAAATTAAAAAATTATCGTGGCTGCTAACTTTAATGTCATCTAAATTTAATGACATAAATTCACGGCCGCAATTTGAATGCAAGTTTACAATCAAACTGGTAGTTAAATTTTCATAATGCTGAAGTTAGCCGTCAATTGTCAATTTTAAAAATTTTAATAACAAATCAATTACAATAAAAAGATGCTTCTAAAAATTTTCATTTATAATTTTTGTTAATTTTCACATGTGAAACTTTTTAATTAATTTTTTTTTTTTAATAATTGCATTATTGTAAAATTTTAAAATAATTTTTAATGTCTGCCAACTTCAGTATCATAAATTTTCTTTTAATTTTGTTACAATTTGATTTAAACATGTACTTGCTCAGCAAGTCTTGACATCAAATTGCAGAGTAACCTATAGGCAACTTAATTGAAACCGCTTGTTTTTCCAACTAATTTTTTCGTTGAGTTGGCTTCAAATTGTGGACGTAGATTGACAGCAAGTTTCAGTCAAGGCGGCTATCAGGGTAACTAACGAAAAATCTATTTTATCTTCAGACCTTGTACAGGAGATTGCTTGGCGCGTTTATCGTGAAGATGGCTAACCAACGTGTACCCCGATAGGAACGGGTTCATTTCATATCAGTACTCTCATGCAAGAGAGCAAGACGTAACTGCGAGTCTCCTGACAGTTTGTTCAATAATTTGTCGTAATCTTTCATTTATTCGATAATGATTATAATTTAATCAAGAATATTTCCGCGTAAACTCTCGATTGATATAAAAAATGTATAAAATATATTACTTTGAGTGATAATAATACCAATAAATAACATTAGTAATAAATATATAAATAAATAGATAAGTTTAGTTTGCATTCCCGCGTTTTCAACAATCACGCATTGTTTGTTATTAATAAAATTTATTGAAACGCAAATGCAATGCGAAGGCCGTTAATTCGTCACTTATCGGAAGGAGGTGGTAATGGGGATAGATCACAAAGGCAATCAACTAAATCAGGTGAGGATATACGTGGTTCATACGGATGGGATTGCAGAGATTATCGCCATCATTTATCAACTCTCGATCTTCTCAAAGTGCCAAATCATTCGAAAGGTCAGCTGTCTCCCGAGTCAAGGAATACAAGTATAATTCACAGGTAAAAAATTCAGAACTCAACTCTCTATACTAGTGGATCACCATCCGCTTGTTGCATTCTTTCCACACATATATCTATACTACATTATATTGTCATTCTACCCTGCTCTCGTATTATTAACTCGTCAAGTTCTCATGCTGCACTTTTCAATGACTCTGCTGCATCATTGTACAACGATAAGACTATGTTATTAGATAATAATTAATGCTGTGACAATAGTCATGCATTGAAAATTTATTTTTTTATTTTTTCATTAAAAGTTCTATGTGAAATTTATAACACAATAACTAAGTAAAAAAAATTGATTAAATATCTGATAGATGAAAAAAAAAATATTAACGCAGCAACTAAATTACAAGCGTATTATATGATTTTCATATTATTATTTGTTTAGAAAATAATAATAATAAAGGAAGTATAAAAGAAAAGAAGAATAAGCATGACGTGTTTGACGACTCTTTAGAACACCCACAACCTGGAAATCCAGGTGCTCCGGGAATCATCCGGGGATTTGCGCTCGCGCACTTATGACCCCTTCCGCTATGTCCCTCTTGTTGTTCAACAAGTTATTTTCAAACAGCCATAAAATATCAGAGAAACAAGTATTAAAATATAAATAGAGGTAGGTTTGTGGTGAGATATTTGCCAAATTGAATTGACACTCTGCTCGGTATATATGTTAGTAGAGGAGAATGAGACAAATGGGATATCGACAATAACTTATATATGGAACATGTATACGCATACATGTTATGTGGAATTGTTACGATAAGCTTGAGGTCAAGAGGTTAATTATTGAAGTGTATAAGAAAACAAAGGCGCTTTTCCGATCGGAAGGAACACCTCAAATTATTTATTTTGATTATGTGATAAAAAAAAAATATAATACTGAAATTGAGAGACATCTGATCATTTTTAGAATTTTTTTGACAAACAAATTATAGCAAGAAATTTTATTGAAAAGTTTCATCTTTAGAAGCTCTGAAAAATTATAAATGATATTTTTATGAATAATTTTCTATGCCTAGTTTATTTTTCAAGCAAAATCATAAGATTGTCAAGTGTCTGCTAATTTCAGCTTAAAAAAATATACACAACATCATAATTAACTCAGTTGCATAGTTTCATAAAGATTATAGTTTTCATTTGCAAAAGAAATCATAGAAGCTAATATCTCTGTGAATTGGAAGTTTTTTTTTTTGATAGCCTTTCTTTTTTAAAAATTTGAAATTTTTTGAAACAAAAATGAAAAATGAAATCGTGAGACATTCAATTAATAAAGCTATGAAACCAAATAATTTATTTAAGCTAGCAATATAGTATTGATTATATAGAGCTGATTCATCAGAGGCTTTTACTTTGAAGTAATTTTTTTGATTATCCTGAAATTTTACAAAATGATTTTTAATAATTAAAGAGAAAGCATTCTTTTATTTTGTTAATAACTTTTCGTGAACATATTTTTAGTAGCAATAAATTCAAAAAATTTATTTTTTCCATGAATTATTTCCATTTTTAACTAATGACCTAAATACAGTGAATCAATAAGAACTCAATTATACAAGTGGTATTATAAAAAATTTTATTACTGGGGTTTATAAAAGAAAAAATTTATTACAGTTCAATGCATTCGTTTAAAATTCACAACAGGGAAAGAAAGGTCAAGAAAGCTTTTGTGTTTAGCACATTTTTATGTACGTTAACTTAGCGGAAGAGATAAAGTTACTGATAATCTTACCTAAACTTTTTTTTTTTACTATTGTATAAAATATATAATATTATACACTAGACAGCTTTACTTGAATTAATTTTCTATAAATTTTCCAAAAATTCAAATGCCTACATATGTATAATTCAATCGTCTTCAAAGATAAAAAATGGAACATAAAATCATAATTTTTTTGTTTAGTAAATCGATTAAAAAAAATCGTGATCATTAATTGAAAATATATTAGTTATAAATAAAACTTTTTTTATTCCCATAGAATTCATTCAAATGATTACATTTATTTAAGTATTCATTCAAAAATTTAATTGTATAATTCAATTCATTTATGAAAATTTGTAATATTTATGGTGATTATAATTGATTTTCTTTGAACAATAGCAATGTATATAGTGAAAAAATTTCCTTATATGAATTATTCTTGGCTTGTGCGTCAATGCTAGTTAATTTTATAGACTAAAGTTCATTCTCTGAAAAGTTATTTCTCCCAAGTTATGGCGGTAAAAACATCGCAAACTTAGTTGTGTTGTTTAATCAATTTGTAAGATCATAAAAAACAGAAGAGAAAGGATTCTTTTAATATAAAGTTAACACAAAACTTGTAATTAAATTAGCAACATGCAATGAAATAATAAAAAAACTAGGGTCAGATTGATATCGAAAAGGTTGTTAAAGGACGACATTGTATGTCAATAATAGATAAAAGGGAGAGAGGATATCCTCATTTTAGAGATTTAAGCATGGGTGATTGGACGTAGAGAGCCGGAGATTATCATTGGGTAACAAATTAGTTCTGTTAGGTGGTGACACATAAAAATTATGCAACTGATTATAAAGCTGACATAAGATACATTACTGATACAAGGAATAGTAATGAAAATGCAAACATAATAGAATAAATGGGTAAAGATGAACACTAGATTGATCGTTCCATTTTTTGTATTTGGTACTACACAATAGGATTATTTATTTTTTATCATAAATTATTATGTCGTAGTGCTATTGAATCAGATCTTGTTATGAGAGAACATTATTTTTTCATGAGCTTGGATATGTATACACGATTTTCAAATTTTCAATGAGAAAATTTAAAATTTTTGATTATTTAGCAAGTTACAGATATCAGCAAACTTAGAAACGATTGAGTTTTTATTAGATACCAAAATGTGATAAGATCTTAGAAAATTATCTTGCATAATTGATTTCTGAGATGATATTCCTATATGTTGTGATTGATCGCTGTCATGCGTGTGTGTGTGTGATATGATTTCAAGTTCGATAAATACATCTCAAATCAAAAATATTTATACTTCGACTGAAAATTTCTTTAATTAGGTACAGAGATACTTGTATTATTGATCTCTTGATTATATTATATTATTGATCGTAGTAAAATAGCATGTGGATATGTACTATTCTCAAGCGTCGAATGTCGCCTAGCAAATCAAAATCGAAAGATGCGTTCAAATGTTATCTTTAATTAAAAATGTCTGAACAATTTTTTTTTTTTTTTTATATATATAACTTTTGACTTTTTAGCTGAAAAAGCTAAAAAATCAACCAATTTTATAAGGGGTGCCATTATATTATAAGAAATTAATAGATCACTTAGCGTACCACCTAAACAAATATTTATGTTCTTTTGCATTTGTATCAAATTGTTTTTTTAATAGCTAGGCTAATTCGTGTGAACATATAAAAATTAAAGTTGTTAGTTTGTTTCTTATGTGAGATATTTTTTGTCGAATTATTTTGCTCACACGATCTGCACGACAATTCGTGCAGAGTAAGAAGAATGTTTATCGCCAATAGAACTAAGTGCTAAAAAATTGTTTACGTATATGTGATATCACGGTAACACCTTTGATCTTGTAAGTATTCTATGAGTTTTCAATTTTATCATTGTAAATAAAATATTTTTTTTTATAACTTATTCAGGAGATATTATTAGCAAAATTTTAAAAATTCTTCGATATTAAAATTTAAATTAATCTATAATTACTCAAAAGTTTAAATATATATCTATATACATGGCCCTTGTAACTTTTTCATAAACGAATCAAATAGAAATTTTTTTTTCGCTACTTCCGTTTTTGGGTTTAGTTTTTGAAGAAAGAAAAAAAATTATGAATATAAGTGTATTCTATTTTTTTATAACTGAAATTTTTTCGAAAATTACATTTTTTTTCCTCCTTACCTTTTCAAACTTTTTGGTCCTTTGTGAATTAAAACCTAAACAATTTCCAGAGTAATGTTTTGAAAATAAGTTTAGGATAAGCTCAAGGAGTTAGCATTATTCTCTAAATTTTCAAACTGCAATTACTTTTGAATGAATAAACCGATTTTCACTCGGTTGGTAGCGGTCGACGCAGTTTTTCGAATTTTATGATTTACTTTTAAACACCAATTGATCAGACAAAATGATAGTTCATTCTATGAAATCTACCTTACATTTCGGGGGTGGCCGAATGGCGTTTTTTTTTGTAGTAGACATTATGAAATATCGTTCTAGAGATCAAAAAAAAAATTCTGAGAAATGCCTCCAGTGAGGCAAAAATCAAAAAAAATTTTTAGCCGCATCGAAAGGGGTTGGGTTGAAAAATGATCGATTTGGCATAGAATTTCCCATACATTTTTTTTGTATTTTCTCAATTACACTGCGTTATCGCTTAGTGTTTGTCTTATTAGTGGTGATTTTATTTGAATAGAAGATTTACTTCCATTTTAACTGCTGAATTTCACTTTTTTCTTCCTTTATTTCGGTTGTCAATCATTATTTGGGTTGCCATAAAAGTGTTGACCAAAAAGAACTTATTTATTAAACTTGCGTTGGCGGCTTTATTGACGTTAATCAATCATAACTAATGACTAATAATTGCTCTATTGCTTCAAATGGTTTTATGAAGGACAAATTTAACTATCGGAAGCTTAAGCGTAAACAAAAGTATCTGAGGATGATTCTCCCTCTATGCCGCTCGATGACACGTAAAGTTTAAATGAATCAACGAAAAGCAAGTTAGACATTGAAATTAATTTGACTGTAATAGAATTTGAGAATGTTTTCAAGATTTGGCCAGTTTTTGATAAAGAGAGTTTACCAAGATTCGATCTCCAGATTTCACGCAGAACTGGACAATATTTTCGAGTGATTTCGCACGGTTTCGTCCCCCGACAAAACATCCTACAAAAAAAATATCCCCCGATAGTCTAGTCAACAAGTGCCTTTTAGGTCAAAATTTTTT